>BOPN01001107.1:189626-198404 GCA_017312705.2 Penaeus japonicus | reverse complement strand
TGTGTATACGTGTGTGTGTATGTGTGTGTGTACGTGTGTGCATGTGTGTGTGTGTTTACGTGTGTATGTACGTGTGTGTGTGTGTGTGTGTGTGTGTGTGTGTGTGTGTGTGTGTATGTATGTATGTATGTATTTATGTGTATTGATGTGGTTATTAGATATGGCTTTTTTTAATGTTTGCGATCCGATGTGAACATAACGAAACAAAATATGTGGTTCTGTCAAATTCTCAAGCCTGTGTTATATACTTCAGAAGATGGTCATATTTTGTAACCCATCGTCCAATAAAACCGTATTTCTACATGATGGAAAGTAAGAAAGGGACTCAAGGTAAACGGTTCTAAACAATCATAATTAGGATTCTATTGTTAGGTTTATGATGGTGATGGGATGAGAAACGTTCTGAAGAGCTGTGACTTGAATCATAATGACATTTAGAATGATTACATTATCATCAATGGCGTAGCTTGAATAGGCAAGTTTAAAAATTAAACGTCACAGTTACTTCTACTTCACAAAACTTTATGATCACCACTTGTCTCCCATCTTCGGATCTCCTACAAAGGCCTACAATTCTCCAAAATGTATAATCTGACATAAATCCAATTTGAAGACCTCCTAGGCGACTTATAGGCAAATAAGAAATCAATCCAAGTTCCATTTTACTAGAATATGTATGATGAAGGTTTGATACTCATTCCCGAAATGCTAGACTACGCCCCCATTTGGTTAGACCTTCCATCAGAGACAAGTTTCAAGTAGATTTAGACAAAACACAGTCAAGGTGATGGCAAGGACAATATCTATTCGTAACATCGAGAATAATAATGTCATAATCTTCCATTAACTGTTACACATGAATTTAAAAAAATATATTTCTTTAGTTTACCATACATAACTACAACAGAAAACGTTCTGCATTAAGAGAAAACGATTAGAGGAGAAACTATACTAAATAATGTATTTTTCATTGTACAATATACATTGATGTATGATTATAAAATATTACTAGTATATTATCAGGAATTATATTTTACTTGTAATTGCATGATAATAATGATAATATTGATAATAATTATGATGGTAGTAGTAATAATAGTGATGATAATAATAATGATAATGATGATAACGATGCCTATAATGATGAAAATTACATTAACGATAATAGTAATCATAACGGTAACAACGATGATAATAATAATGATAATAGAAATGCCGAGGATAATACTCATGGTGATGATGGTGACAGTAATAGAATAACAAGAGGAGAACTACGAAATGAATTAACAAATCAAAGATTGGAAAGAACATTCGTAAATTAGGAAGAAAGGAATTATAGCAGACAGCTTAACTAGAAAGATATAAGGAACGAGGAGGGAAATACATACTGAGCAGAATTTTGAAACCGCTCGAGGCGCAAACATTTGAAATGATAATGCCAAATGGAGAAGGAAGCAAACAGTTTTCGAGTGAAATATGCTCAACCAGTAGAACGATGATGAAGCTGAATGAATAAAAGCGATCAAAACTCAAGGAAGATAAAAGAACCAAATAAATAAAGGATAGACATAAGGGAGACCAAGAACCAGATAAATAACATACTCAACTGGAAGAGCCTGGACCCCAATGGGGTACAAGGACGTTGGTTGAAGAACTTGAAACGTTTCCCCGAGCGAATGGCAGAGCAGCTGGACTGGTGCTAGCACGAGATCACAGTCTCGGATTGGATGAAGACAAGGAAGAACTTGCCTCGTGGGAAAGAAGTGGAGGTGGGCAGGGGGAAAGTGTGGGTACCTAGAGAGAAGGACCTTGTTGCCAGCTGAGCAAAGAGGATACAGGAAAAGAAGTAGAGGGATGGATGACAAGTTGATAATTATGACATTTAAGAGAGGACACATACATTTTGAGTACACGGCGGTATATGAGACGCTGATGCATTTGAGAAAAGGAAAGATACTGAAAATGTTGGAGAAACAGAATACATGAGAAATCAACTAAACAAGAAAACTATAAGGAACGAGGAGAGAAATACATACTGAACAGACTTTTTGAAACAGTATCAGAGTTTGGAACAACCAACTAATAAATGTCAAACACTTGGAAGTGTAAAAATTAGGAAAAATCTGGTTGATAATCTATCTCCGTTGTTCTTTGCAATTGAGATGATAACACATAGCGCAATATTTCGGAAAACAAATCTGGAGTATTACTTGGGAAATTTGTATCATCCCGTATTCACGAATGGCATTAAACTATTTGAAAATAATTAGAATCAACTGGAGAGCTGAAGCCTACACTGTGCATATTTTCCCGGGTAACATCAAGATAGGATTCGGAATTTCGAAATGTGCGACACCAGTGATGAAGAAGAGAAAATTGTGATTAGTGAGGGTATACGTCTGCCAAATGGCGATGCTGTGACATCCGTTGAACCTGAGAAGGATTTGAAGATTAGGGAATCCAAGAGGCAGATCTGATTGAGCACAGTGAAAAGAAAGAGGTCAAAAAAGAATTTCTTAGACTTAATGGTGGGAATATCCTGTCAGCAATACTTCTCGTGAGGTCGCAATCGTATGGTGTGGTGTGGGATTGTGAAAAGGATAGGAGAGTTAGAGTAATTACATAGGAAGATTACATGTGGGGCTCACCACCCTATAGCAAATTGAAGATAGTTTAATGGTGTCATTGCGAAAGGGAAAGACTCTGAAGGCTGGAAAAGGAGAAAGATAAATATTTGGATGACAGGGAGAGCATCCTGAAGCAGTAATGAACTTATGCTTCACAAACAGTTTCACAAAATAACTGATGAAATTATCAGGACAGTGAATGTGGGATTGGCTGAAAAGGCGCATCGAATAGGAAACCTGAAAGAACCACTATGACTGCACAGGATCAGGATTTTGCTACAAATTGAAATCTGATGAAACAAAAGCGCTCCTAGTGAGTGGGTGTCCTGAACTAGTTTAAAACTAATACAAGATGTAAACGGCATTATGAGAATACTGCACTGGATATTGTGTAAGAAGTGAGGATTCCAAAGAGAAAAAGGCAGTTTGAATCAGAGACATATGATTTCTTCATCCAGTCTGATTAGATATTACAATATAGCTAGCCAGATTGATAGATAAAGTGAAAAAATAATAACGATAATGGAAATGCCGGGGATAATAATCATGGTAATAATGGTGACAGCAATAGAATAAAAAAGTAAATGAATTAGCAAATCAAAGATTGGAAAGAACATTCGAAAACTGAGAAAAGAGGAATTAGACCTTTGCTAATACATGTGGCATACCTATTTGGCTCAAGAATAGCAAAAAATGAAAGCAAAAAAGGTGGAATTTTACAATATGCTAAGATATGAAAAAGCAAGAATATGGAAAATTAAGGAGGTAGAAATGATACCCCATATCGTAGGAACTTTATGACAATAACAAAAGACACAGAGACTTTTGTGAAGCAAATAGGTATTGAGTGTCCAATTGAAATATTGCAGAAAGGATGTCTCCTTGAAACGGTAAGAGTTATCGGGAAGGTATAGAACTAAGTAAGAAAAATATGTAATTTATAGTACCACATGTTGCCAGTAACAAGCCCACCACTCATGATAAAACCAGGATTACCAACAAAGCCTAAGCAAAAATTCCAATGATAATATTGATAATAATTAGACGAAAAGGATAATGATAATGGTATTGATATTAATACCGATAATGATGATAATAACAACAAATAACAACAGTAATGATGAAAATAGTGACATTGTTAATGAAAATGATCATCCTACTTAGAAAAACAGCAACAATAATAATGATGATAAGGATAAGTACAATGGTAATGGAACCAATAATTATTATATAATTATGATAACGATGATAACAATGGTACAACTAATGATGGCGATGTATGGTAATAATGGTAATAATAATGATATTGATGATAATGATAATAGTAATGATGATTATGATAAGAAAGGCGATGCTACTACTACTACTACTGCTAGTGCTGACAAGGATAATTATAATGATAATCATAATAAAAACAATGATCATAAAAATGGTTTTAATATTATCGATAATGAAATGGATTTTATGATATAGATGATGGTGATTACGTTATATTGATTATTATATGATGATAATTGCAGTGGTGATAATGATAAGAGCAATAATCATAACGGTAATAATGATAATGACAACAACAGCTAGGGGGAAAATTAGTACTAGTAATGATAATTACACTAGTAGTAGTAATACTAATGATACCAATAATGGTAATGATAAAGATAATGTTAATAACTTTATCATTATTATTATCATTATGAATAATGGTGATGATAATAGTATCGATAATGAAACAATAATTATAATAATGATGATAATGTTTAAAACAACATGACTACGATGACAAAAATAATAGCAACTACGTCAATGTTATTGATAAAGATTATGATAATGATAATGAGAGTAATAGTGATATTGATAATAATAAAAGTAATAATCATAATGAAAATAATGATGATAATAATAATAATAATAAAGATTATGTTTATGATAATAGTAGTAGTAGTATAATAATGAAATAGTAATAACAAAAGCAGTAATAATTATAGAGATTATAGTAGTAGCACCAGTAATTATTATAATAATGACAATAATGATAACAGTAATAATAAATACTAATGATGATAATGATTATGATAAGAACAACTACAAAAGCAATGAAATTGATAATAAAAATGATAAAAATAAGAGTGATAAGGATATGATGATAAAAGTGATGTTGATCATAATAATGGTAATAGTGAAACTAATTATAATGATACTAACGATTATGATAATGATAATGATAATAACGATTATAATAATGATAACGACAACAAAAACGATGGGGAGGATGATAGTAATGATGATAATAAAAACAATAAAGATACGATCAATAAACATCACTGACGAATAACAAGATAATTAGCATTTCCGTCGAAATTCCGAAAATGCACGAAATGTGAAGAAAACAGTGACCTCACTGTATTGTGTTCCTTTTTACCAACATTTCTGGCTCACATTTTCTTTCACATTTACCATTGTTTTCGTCTTAGAAATTCGATAATCTCATTTTCTGTTTATCTCTCCATCTATTGTTATCTACCTTCCTATCTTTTCTTCCCTATCATCATCAATCATTCCCTTTTTATCTCTCACTCTATCAATCACATTAAATCTTTGGAAATGAGGAGGGAGAAAATTACTCAATATTCCCTTTTTATAGCCACCCAGCTGCCTCTTTTTCTTTTTTCTTTTCTTTTCTTTTTTTCTCGAAAGACGGAGAAGGAGGGCAAGAGGCGAGAATAATTTAGAGCGTCCGCAGTTTCCCACGACAAGTGTTTCATGAACTTCGTAGCCAGCATGTAATCTTAAGGGGAGATGACGCCTTCCAGTAAATCACACGTTTCACACCCACTCGGTGCCTCTCCCTCCGCCTCCTCCTTCTCCTCCCTCAGCGACCGAGGATCCGAGTGCCTGTGAAAAATTTCCGGGACACTTTTGGGAACAGTCGTGTTTCTTTGCATTTCGTGGATCACTTTTCATAGTTCGGTGTTGTCCATACGAATAGGTTCTTCTTTTTCAAATGATATTGAAGCTTTTCGTTCAGGTATAGGAGATTCAATACTAAGGTGAGTACAGAGTTAGATTTATATGGATTTATATATATAAAAAGAGAAATGATCCTTTCCAGGCTCCGACGATGCTATCTGACACACGTCCGATGACCTGAGAACAAAGATGCTTCCGGAAGGCGGTCCGACGTGAGAGATCGCCTTATCACCTAATGGATTTTTTATTCTGCGTTATCCAATTAACAGACTGTGTAATTATGTTAAACAGATTCACGCGCCGGCCTGCAATGTCCAAGCCTCAACCACCGGGTAATGAGCAGTTAACATAACGTAATCGGTGGTTACCCGTACGATAATATCCCGTTACCGCTCGATAATCGTGGGTTACCGACTGATAATTGCAAAGTACTCGCAGATAATTATCGTAACCGCGCGACAAAGCAGCAATTACGGATAATTAAATTCTGCTTCAGAGCCAGACAAGTAGCTTTACCCCCCGAGAGAGAAAGAAAATTTGGGAAGAGACAAATCTCCGAAATGTTTTTCACTCGAGGCCAAGAAAGAATTGCTTAAGTGAAGGGAGTCTAACATTTACTTCTTTCACGTGACGTAAATGTTAGAGTTTTGTTTTCTCATTCTAAAAAATATTGATTTAAACGAAGTTGTCAAATGATAATAATGATGTTGCTGCTACTGCTACTGATGACGATAATGATAACAGTGACGATGACGAAAATGATAGTGATGGTGATAACAGTAAAGACAACGATGATGATAACAGTTAAGATAATGATTATGGTAATAATGATAATACTAACAATAGCAATAATACCAATAATGATTCTGATGATTATGATGATAATAATAATAGTAATGATAATGTAATGATCACAATATTCTTGATATAAAATAATATTATGATCATGATAACTGGGATAATGATAATGATAACAACAATGATATTGAAAATATTAATAATAATTATAATGATGACAATGATAATGATAATAAAAATGATGGTAAAAATAATAATGATAATGACAATTGGGATGATAATAGTAATTATGATGATAATGAGGATAATAATTATCATGATAACTATTATCACCATAATACGGATATTAGTGATGATAATAATAATGATAACGACAATACTGATATGATAATCAAAATAATGAACAATACTATGATAATTTATCAAGAAGATCAAATACACTATGACTTAGCATAAGCAAGTCATCTTCCTACACACGCATATCGATCTATATCAATTATATTCTTCTCTCTCGCTCAATCTATCGATCTATCTATCTCTATATGAATACATATATGCATATACATACACACACACACACACACACACACACACACACACACACACACACACACACACATATATATATATATATATATATATATATATATATATATATATATATATATATATATACATACACACACATTTTTCCTTTCTTCTTCACTAGCAGCCCCCACACAACCGCATCTACTACTTAAACAACCTCCCTACATACCAGGATTACCACAGCTAACCAACTGGTAACACACACCAGCACCCACTACCACCAGACACAACCACACAGCACCCCATTTCCCTCCCCTCCCTCCTACTCTATATCCCCCCTCCCCAACCTCCTCCTTCCTTCCCTCCCTCCTCCTTTCTTCCCTCCCTCCTCCTTTCTTCCTTCCCTTCTCCTTTCTTCCCTCCCTCCTCCTTTCTTCCCTCCCTCCTCCTTTCTTCCCTCCCTTCTCCTTTCTTCCCTCCCCATCCTCCATCCGCGTTTCCATCCCTCCTTCCCTTCTCTCAATCCTCCTTCCCCCACCTCCCCATCCTTGTCCCTCCCGTATCTCATTCCCCTCTCTTTACCCTCCCTCCCCTCTTTCCTCCCTTTCCCTCCTTCCCAACCCACCTCTCGCTCCTTCCCTCCTTTAAAACCCACCTCTCGCCCCTTCCCTCCTTCGCAACCCACCTCTCGCCCCTTACCCCCCACCCCCTCCCCTCCCCTCCTTCGCAACCCACCTCTCGCCCCTTACCCCCTCCCCATCCCCCCCTCCCCTCCATCCCAACCCACCTCTCGCCCCTTACCCCCACCCCCTCCCCTCCTTCGCAAACCACCTCTCGCCCCTTCCCTGCACCCCCTCCCCTCCCCTCCTTCGCAACCCACCTCTCGCCTCTTACCCCCTCCCCTCCCCACCCCTTCCCTCCTTCACAACCCATCTCTCGCCCCTTCCCCCCACCCTCCCTCCCCTCCTTCGTAACCCACCTCGTATCTTACCCCCTCCCTCCCCACCCCTTCCCCCTCCATCGCAACCCACCCTCTCGCCCCTTCCCCGCACCCCTCCCTCCTCCCCTTTCGCAACCCACCTCTCGCCTCTTACCCCCTCCCCTCCCCACCCCTTCCCTCCTTCTCAACCCACCTCTCGCCCCTTACCCCCACCCCTCTCCTCCCCTCCTTCACAACCCACCTCTCGCCCCTTACCCCCCATCCCATCCCCTCCCCTCCTTCGCAACCCACCTTTCGCCCCTTACCCCACCCCCTCCCCTTCCCTCCTTCGCAACCCACCTCTCGCCCCTTCCTCCCACCCCCTCCCCTTCCTCCCACCCCCTCCCCTTCCCTCCTTCGCAACCCACCTCTCGCCCCTTAACCCCCATTCCCTCCTTCACAACCCACCTCTCGCCCCTTACCCCCTCCCCATCCCTTCCCTCCCCCTCCTTCGCAAACCCGTCTCTCGCCCCCACCCCCCACCCCCTCCTCCCCTCTTCCCTCTCCCTGCAACCCACCTTCGCCCCTTCCCCCCCCCCACCCCACCCCCCTGCAAACCCACCTCTCTCGCCCTTCCCCCCACCTCCCCTCCTCCTCAGCAACCCCACCTTCGCCCCTTACCCCCACCCCCCTCCCTGCCCCTTCCTCCTTCACCACAGTCCCACCTCCTTCACCTCCCCTTCACACTTTCCTGATTATGAATCCTCCACCTTCACCTCTCCCACTTTCCTCCTTCAACCCACTTTCCAGGCTTTACCCCCATTCTCCTCTGTATCCACCCTCCTCCCCTCCTTACAACCCACCTTCACTTTTTTACCCCCCATCCTCCTCATCTCTTCCTCCTCTCAACCCACCTCTCGCCCCTTCCCCCCACCCCCA
>BOPN01001107.1:162126-167126 GCA_017312705.2 Penaeus japonicus | reverse complement strand
TGATAGTAATGATGATTCTGATGATGATAGTAATGATGATGATAATAATGATGAGGATAATAACCATAGTAATAGTAGCAGTGGTAGCGATAGTAGTAATAATAATTATGGTAAAAATTATGATAATCTTAACATTAACAACAATAATGATTATGAACATCGTAATAATTACAATGGTGGTATTGATGATAATGATGACAATGATAATGATGGTATTGATAATATAATAAAAATGATAATGGTACTAATCACAAAAGTGATGATAATAAGATAATCATGATCAAGATGATGATGATAATGATAATAGTAATATTACTGATGATGATAATGATAGTAGTAATATTATTGATGATGGTAGCAATAGTAATTATACATAACTCTATCCAACTTGTATAGTAGAGTAATAGTATTATCACAATACCTACCATTAGAGGTACTACTGGTGATATAATATAGATAATCTTCATAATCTGAATGCAAGCAAAAATCAAACCACAAGGTTAGTAATTATACGAAAAAAAATTATAAGGCAGGAATATTAGTAACGGAAATAAGAAGACAGCTGATTCCTGTCATCACACCTCTTCAGTGAATTTCTTTGAAGCCTTTTTCCCACTGTTCTTGATATTCATTGCTTTCTTTTATTCTCTCTGTCCTCCGCCTTTCCATTCTATCGCTTTTTATTCTTCATTGTAAAGTCATTTCAGTCACATGCGTGCGTCCACGTGTCCATCGTGTGCGCTCTTCCTTTTGCCTTTTCATCCATTTCTTTTCTTTGGAAGACTCTCGTGCTTTCCTCTCATGCCCGAATCACGGACAAAGAAAGAGAATTGAGAGAGAGAGAATGGAAGAGCGTGGAAAGAGAAAGAGAGAGAAAAAGGACGTGAGTTTCGATAAAGAGTTTGGAGTATCACCTTTTCTGACCGCAGAATGACCTGATTAGAGGAGTTTTGCCGCCAAGAATGAAACTCGTGCGAATGAAAAATGGGGGATAAAAACGTCAAAAGGGGCAGGAAAGAATAAAAGAGAAAGAGGGAGATAAAGACAAAGAGAAAGAGAGGGGGGGCGGAGAGAGAGAGGAAGGCAGAGTGACCACTTTTACCTGAGGTCTTCCCGTACTTTTGTAATCTCACTCCTCCCCCCTCTCTCCTATTCTCTCTAGCCCCCTCCTCTCCTCTCCTGCCCCTCCCCTCCTTCTCCCTCCACCCTCCTTTCCCTCACCCCAAATCCTATATGGTCTGATTTAAGGAGAAAAAAAACTTATTGTCCCACGCGTGTGTTCCCTTGTCGGCTTTGTTCCGGGTAACTGGCTCTTGAGGATAGGTACTTGAGGCGGCATTGAAGTCTCCCGAAGTCTATTCTTCGTGCTCGTCAAGGGTGTTGTAGACAAATTTGTTTTCATTTTCCCTTCTTTTCCTCCTTTCTTTGCTGTGTTGTGTGGAGTTTTGTCTAGTGCAGTACTTATGTATAGTACTGGTATGTTATATATCCAGTGGGTTTGTAGGACGATCTTTGTGTTGTGTTTTTATTATACATATAACAGCAGATTCATGAATGAAGTTAGACAAACAGCATCTGTCTATCTATATGAATACGCATACATATGTATATGTATATATATATATATATATATATATATATATATATATATATATATATATGTATATGTATACATACACACACAATTATATATATATATTCATGTATAAATGTATGTATGTATGTATATATGTGCACATAGATTAGTAGAAAGATACATGCGTGTGTAGGTATGGTTACAGTAATCTGCCTGAAGGCCATCTTAGACAATTAGCAACTTAGTTATCTTGGATCAATGTTTACTGCAGTGTTTTTGCAGTGACTATAAATTGTTCTAAAAATAAACTTAAAACTATGCATAGGACTTTCACCCCCTTTACTCCCCATATGCCACAGGAAACGCATGTCACACAACAGTCATATTTTCCACATCTGTCGCCCTCGCATTCACCCTCCATATCCTGGTCTGCTTTTTCTTCTCCAATCTGGTTCCCATATGATTCCTTTGACCTATGGAGGGGCGGACATACGGCCATCGCCCTTTTAGCATAGTTACCCTTTCAGCGAAACTCCGTTTTCATTAACACGGAGTATTGCGGGGAGTCTATCATATTACAATAGAACAAAAGACGCGATCGAGAGGTCTCCTTTTGACCTACCAGAAGGTCATTCTCTGACCTTTCTGGGACAAACAGAGGTCACTGATGAGCTTCCTTTCTCCCTATTCTTTTCTTTTATCTTTCCACCTGAGTTCCCACGACGCGGAGTCAAGTGTAAGCGACAAGAAATATGGCGGGGTCTAATTTCCACATCTCCGGAACCAATGGCTTTTGATTTCCTCGTATGGAACCATAAAAAAAGAAAGAAAAAATAACATGAATATGCTAATCCCTAGCGCCTTTCGAGAGAGTCTTTAGCTGCATAGCATAAATGATTATGGTTGGAAGTATTACAACGGTTTATTTTAGAGAGTTTGTTGTCTCTATTAGGCACTGAAACACGATTTACAAATTAATGTAATGAAGGTGAGTATGGCGAGAGTAATGGCAGTAAAGAAGAATGGGATGCAAATGACGATAAGGATAAATAGTAATGTTATCGGCAACAGATATCTTAATGATAAAGAGGTTGGTAGTATTGATGGTGATGATAATGGTAATGATAATTGTAATGATGATAATAATACTAATGATGATAATAATACTAATAATAATGATAATAGTGATCAATGATGATAATGATTAATAATACTGATGATAATAATGATGATAATGGTAATGGTAATAATAAAGATGATAACAAACATAATGATGATAATATCAATAATCATAAATATTATGATGATAATTTCAATAACAATAATATTTCTGATGTTGATAGTAATTGATTCTAATGATGATGATAGTAATGATGATGATAATAATGATGAGGATAATAACCATAGTAATAGTAGCAGTGGTAGCGATAGTAGTAATAATAATGATAATAGAAATCATGATAATCTTAACATTGATAACAATAATAACTGTGAACATCGTAATAATTACAATGGTGGTATTGATGATAATGATAGTGTGCTGATAATGATGGTATTGATAATATAATAAAAATGATAATGGTACTAATCAGAAAAGTGATGATGATAAAATAATCATAATCATAAAGAGGATGATAATGATAGTAATAATATTGATGATGATAATGATAGTAGTAATTCTGATGATGATGATAGCAATGGTAATGATATATATCTCTACCCGACTTGTATAGTAGAGTAATAGTATTATCACAATACCTACCATTAGAGGTACTACTGGTGATATAATATAGATAATCTTCATAATCTGAATGCAAGCAAAAACCAAACCACAAGGTTAGTGATTATACGAAAAAAAATTATAAGGCAGGAACGTGAATATTAGTAACGGAAATAAGAAGACAGCTGATTCCTGTCATCACACCTCTTCAGTGAATTTCTTTGAAGCCCTTTTCCCACTGTTCTTGATATTCATTGCTTTCTTTTATTCTCTCTGTCCTCCGCCTTTCCATTCTATCGCTTTTTATTCTTCATTGTAAAGTCATTTCAGTCACATGCGTGCGTCCACGTGTCCATCGTGTGCGCTCTTCCTTTTGCCTTTTCATCCATTTCTTTTCTTTGGAAGACTCTCGTGCTTTCCTCTCATGCCCGAATCACGGACAAAGAAAGTGAGAGAGAGGATAGGAAGAGCGTGGAAGAAGAAAGAGAGAGAAAAAGGACGTGAGTTTCGATAAAGAGTTTGGAGTATCACCTTTTCTGACCGCAGAATGACCTGATTAGAGGGGAGTTTTTGCGCCAGAATGAAACTCGTGCGAATGAAAAATGGGGATAAAACGTCAAAGGGGCAGGAAGAATAAAGAAAGAGGGAGATAAAGACAAAGAAAGAGGGGGGCGGAGAGAGAGAGGAAGGCAGAGTGACCACTTTTACCTGAGGTCTTCCCGTACTTTTGTAATCTCACTCCTCCCCCCTCTCTCCTATTCTCTCTAGCCCCCTCCTCTCCTCTCCTGCCCCTCCCCTCCTTCTCCCTCCACCCTCCTTTCCCTCACCCCAAATCCTATATGGTCTGATTTAAGGAGAAAAAAACTTGTGTCCCACGCGTGTGTTCCCTTGTCGGCTTTGTTCCGGGTAACTGGCTCTTGAGGATAGGTACTTGAGGCGGCATTCTCCCGAAGTCTATTCTTCGTGCTCGTCAAGGGTGTTGTAGACAAATTTGTTTTCATTTTCCCTTCTTTTCCTCCTTTCTTTGCTGTGTTGTGTGGAGTTTTGTCTAGTGCAGTACTTATGTATAAATGCTGGTATGTTATATATCCAGTGGGTTTGTAGGACGATCTTTGTGTTGTGTTTTTATTATACATATAACAGCAGATTCATGAATGAAGTTAGACAAACAGCATCTGTCTATCTATATGAATACGCATACATATGTATATGTATATATATATATATATATATATATATATATATATATATATATACATATGTATATATATACATACACACACAATTATATATATATATATATATATATATATATATATATATATATATATATATATATATATATATATATATATATATATATATATACCCCCACACACACACACACACACACACACACACACACACACACACACACACACACACACATATATATATATATATATATATATATATATACATATATATATATATATATACATATATATATATGTATATATATACACATATATATAGTTTGTGTATGTTTTTGTATGTATGTACATATATTGCATGTACGTATATGTGTATCTGTATATTTCTTCCCGTTTTCTCCCTTATGTTTGATCTCAGTCACATGATTTTGATATCAGTTTGTGCATGGGGGTATTTTAGAGAAATGCAGAAGTATGGAACATTTTCATTTATTAAGAAAATAGTAAAAAT
>BOPN01001107.1:142126-144626 GCA_017312705.2 Penaeus japonicus | reverse complement strand
TAGCATCTTTTTTTCATATCAATTCCTTTATAGTATGTATCTGTGTAATGATAAACTCAAATGACTATCGGTATGCATGTCTATCTATTGGGGCAGACTTATCTATCAATTCATTATCTCTATTTGCTGTTTAACTGTAGAACTGTTTACTTGCTTATTCTGCGTTCCTGCTTATCTATTCATATGTCTATTAACCTTTCTATCTACGTAGCTATACGTCTGGATCTACTATTCTGTCTATCTTTATATCTGTATCTACTTATCTATCTATCTATTGACCAAGCTATCCATCTGTTCCTACAGAGCATCATGCCGGTCACCTTCACCCCTCATCCCTCTCCTTCTTTCTCTCCGCTCCTCCCCCTCTCCCTTCCCCTCTCCTTCTCTCTTTTTCCCTTCCTCCTTCCCTCCCTCCATCTTCTCTCTCTCTCTCTCCTTCTCTCCATCCTCCCTACCCCATTCTCATTCTCTCCGTCATTCTCTACCTTCCCCTCAACTTTTCTTTCCCCCTCCATCTCCCTCACCTTCCCCTTCTTTCTTCCACTCCCTCCCTCACTCTTATCCTCCATCTTTCCCTCCCCCTCTCCCTTCACCCTATCCCCTCTCTTTTCCTCTCCCTCTCTCCCTCTCCCTCTCCGGCTCCTACCCTCCATCCTACCCTCCCCCTGTCTTTCCCTCTCCCTCCACCTCTCCTTCCCTCCCTCCCTCCCTCCCCTCCCCCCTCCCCTACCCCCTCAACTTACCTTGGAGTCAGAGTTTAAATTGTGTAGAGTGTTAATTGCAGTGCGTTATGGCCTAATTATAAGGGTGTCTTAACAGCTCTGCTCCTGGACTTGGGATGATAAAGGCCAGACGCACTGCCGGGGGGTTGGACAGGGAGGGGGAGGAGAAGGGTTAGGAAGGGTGGGAAGGATGTGGAGCACAGGAGAGAGAGAGAGAGAGAGAGAGAGAGAGAGAGAGAGAGAGAGAGAGAGAGAGAGAGAGAGAGAGACCGATACTTATACATGCATACATATATATATGTATATATATATATATATATATATATATATATATATATATATATATATATATATATATATATATATATATATATATATATATATATACACATACATATGTATATATGTATAAACACACACACACACACACATACATATATACATATATATATATATATATATATATATATATATATATATATATATATATATATATATATATATATATATATATTTATATATATATATATATATAATATATATATACATATATATATATATATATATATATATATATATATATATATATATATATGTATATATATATATATATTTATATAAATATATATATATATATATATATATATATATATACATATATATATATATATATATATATATATATATATATATATATATATATATATTTATATCTATATATAAATATATGTACATATGCATATGTGTATACATACATACATATATATATATATATATATATATATATATATATATATATATATATATATATATATATATATATATATATATATATATATATATATATATATATATATATATATATATATATATATATACAGATACATATATATATATATATATATATATATATATATATATATATATATATATATATATATATATATATTATATATATGCGTGTGTGTGTGTGTGTGTGTGTGTATGAGAGAGAGAGAGAGAGAGAGATTAAAGGAAAAACGTGTAAATACACACTTAAGTGCTTGTATTTCTACAAGAGGAATACGCAATTTACTTAAGTATCTCTTCGTGTATACACAGATGTGTATACACGAAGATGTGTGTGCATATGTATACACACACACACACACACAGACACACCAACATACACACACGCACGTACTCGCATATATGTATTTATGAATTTACGCATATATTTCATATTGCTTAGTGGTTGGATGTATGTAAGTATATATCATTAAGCATGCATCTACCCTTTGTTTATGTATATCCTGTAATGCTTTATCTACAGATGCACACATGAATCTGTGTATACACGAAGAGATACTTAAGTAAATGGCGTATTCCTCTTGTAGAATTACAATCACTTAAGTGTGCATTTACACGTTTTTCCTTTACTCTCTCTCTCTCTCTCTTCCCCCATCATTCTCTGTCACTTATTCTTCCTCTCATTTCTCCTTTCCTTCGTTTCGCTGACGTCGAGAAACTGGTCGTCAGCATGGCACCTGGAGATCGTCAGCCATTGTTTAAGAGCTGACGACACAGCCACTCTGGTGATTAGTAGAAAATTCAGCGGAGAAGACTTGTAATTATGCTTGTCTTTTTAGAGGAAGGAGGGGCCGGCGGGTGGGGGGAGGGGGAGGGGACGGGGAGGAAGAGGAGTAGGAGGTGTGGGAGAAGGAGGAGGAATAGGAGGAATAGGAGGAAGAGGGAGGGTGGGGGTGGGGGGGGGGGGGGGGTACTAGGAGAATTAGGAG
>BOPN01001107.1:122126-124626 GCA_017312705.2 Penaeus japonicus | reverse complement strand
GAGTTGTGGGTCACACTTTATCACATCGGCCGCTGACAATGTTATTAGATTATAACAATTAAGGTATGTATGTTAGGTTTGCGATTTTCTTATTCTAGGACTACAGAGTGAATGCTGATATCCATACCACTGTGGTCGATTTAGATCTGCTACCAAATCTCTGGAAATATCAATACTTGTAAAGTCTGGAAGTGATAATGGTAATGAATGAAAACGCTGGAAACTGTTACGGACAGTAAAAACTATCGTACGCTGAACTATCCCGGTATCTACGTGCCATCGTATATACTATATATTTATTTCTTGTGTGTGTGTTTCTTTTTAAGATCATCTAATAAATGATTTCTGTAATTATTCTTGTATACTACCATCAATAATAAGCTACTCTCATGGAACAACCCTGAATAAATTCATAAAAATCCTGAATAAATTAAGAAACAAATAGAATATTCACAGTTTATGAATACATATGTATATATTATCTATCTATCTATCTATACACACACACACATATATGTGTATATATATATATATATATATATATATATATATATATATATATATATATATATATTATGTATATACGGAGATCCACATACACACAAATATGTATATATATATATATGTATATATATACATATATACCACGAGGGGGAAGCAACACGAGGTGAGGCAGGGCATGAAATAAGCACACAATAACACGTCTATCCTTCATTGACACTAGTTCTTCAAAAGTACACGAATTTATGGGCACAATACAGGGGGGAACCAGCACATCACACAGCACAATACATGCTTTTAACAGGGCAACACAAGGTATCTCAGGTCACAAAGGAATTCGCAAAGTCTTCACTGCAGGAGCACCAAACTGCGTCTGTCCTAGACTTTGTTCCTCCGCTCCTCTCGCCCCGACCCTTGCATTATGTTGGCACATGGTTACACAGAGACAAAGACCCAATGGCGTTGCAATATATATATATATATATATATATATATATATATATATATATATATAGATAGATAGATAGATAGATAGATATATACACACACACAAACATATGTGTGTGATTATATATATCTATATATGTGTACACACACACACATGTATATTCATATATACATTTATGTATTCATACAAACACACACACACACACACACATATATATACATATGTATATATGTAAACATATATATACATATACATATGTATATGAATATATATATATATATGTATATATATATATATATATATATATGTATATATATATATATATATATGCATATGTATATATAAATATATATGTATATATATAAACGTATATGTACATATACATATATAAGTGTATTTATATGATGTGTGGACGTGTGTGTGTATTTATATGAGCCACGCGATGATTTTCATAATTTCTCCTGAAGATATTCGACTTACTTGAAGAAAATATTTAGTGAAAATATAACATATAACACCTTCTACTAAACGGTTCATTCATAATGTATACTATAAGAAACTAAGATACTCAAAATTGTTGTTCAAAATGAGTCTGGTTTATTACTGCTTTCTCTTCAATCAATAGTAAATATTGTGATTCAAACCTAGACACGACTTTCACAACTGCAATTAAAAAAGTGCAAAGTAAATTGCCGAAAAAGGCCTGTATAATATGCATCTGTTCTCTCTCAATCTGATCAAAATAAATACTTCTTTATCTGATGTATCTAGCTTTTGTTTATATTTTAAAGATATTTTTTTTGTTGTATTTTCCGACATATTCCCCTGGGTTACATCCCAAAATATCTATAGCTCTGTCATTTATTCGGGCTTAAGGTCACAATGGGCGTGGCTGTACATCTAACCGACCTATGAAGCCACTCCCACTTCTGCTAGAGTATATAAGGCGTCGAAGGAAAACCTTTTTCATCATATCGATCGAATCACCGAACATGTTTACTAGGGTGAGAAGCATTTCAGAAAAAAATGTTGATGAATAACTTGCTGGTCATCATGAAAGAAGTGTCTGTGGTCACTCTCATTTTTGCAGTTGTTGATAAGCGTCATGATTCTGTGCAATTTGTGATCACTCTTTTTGTTTCTTTTGCTGCAGATAATCGTCACACTGGGCCTGGTGGCCGCCTACTTGGCCGCTCCTTCGCAGCCCTCCTACGGCTACTCTCCTCCTCCTTCCTACCGGGTGGGTCTCAGAGCGCTTCCTCGGGGCTTACGTACGGTAGCCACCTGTCCCGAGTTCATTTTATCTCCTGCTTTGCTTTTGTGGTTATCAATATCAAGAAAATCAAACTGTATTTCACTTATCTATTTATCCTCACCTTCTTTCTTATTATAATTTTGTTCTGCCGTAGTATACCATACGGGATTCGTCTGGCTAAGACCTTTTTTCGTATGTAGACCTAGAGTATGAATATATTTTTCCTTCGTCTTATTTTCTCTTCATTATTTTTATTCAGTCTCCAGCTCAGTACAACTTCGACTGGCTCGTGAAGG
>BOPN01001107.1:102500-105000 GCA_017312705.2 Penaeus japonicus | reverse complement strand
CTGAGGATGATAGAGATGAGAAGAGAAAGAGAGGGAGATATAGAGATAGAGATAGATAGATAGAGAGAGAGAGAGAGAAAGGGGGGGGGGAGGAGGAGAAAGAGAAAAAGAGAGAGAGTGAGGAGAGAAAAATAGAAAGAGAGAGAAAGAGAAAGATAGAGAGAGAAAGAGTGACAAATAAAAGTTTTCTCGATGAAACACGCTTCCGACTCAAATATAGTGGGATGATTGGAGAAAGGAGAATAGAAAGAGAGAGAGAGAGGAAAGGGATTATGGAGATTGGAGGGACGGAGGGGAGAGGGAGAAGGTAGAAAGAGAGGAACAGAGAAAGGAGTGAATGAAGCTAGGCTATTGAAGGAGGGGAGGGGGGGATATGGACAAAATGAAGAGAGGGGGATGGGGGATGGGGGAGAGATGGGGAATAAGGAAAATAGGTTTCTCAATTTATTTAAAAGTTTTGACACAATAAAACCACAGCGGTCATAATCGTATATCACTCGTTTATTGGGGTTTTCGCAGTAGGCTTATAATTAAAGAGGTCGGGAGACCGCCTCGTGTGGGAAGGCTGGGGAGAAAGGGGAGAGCGAGAGCGAGGGAGAGAGAGAGAGAGAGAGAGAGAGAGAGAGAGAGAGAGAGAGAGAGAGAGAGAGAGAGAGAGAGAGAGAGAGAGAGAGAGAGAGAGAGAGAGAGAGAGAACAAGAGCAAGAGCGAGAGAGAGAGAGAGAGAGAGAGAGAGAGAGAGAGAGAGAGAGAGAGAGAGAGAGAGAGAGAGAGAGAGAGAGAGAGAGAGAGAGAGAGAGAGAGAGAGAGAAAGAGAGTGGGGGGGTGTAAAGGGAAAGAGAAGGAAGGGAGAGAGAGAGAGGGAAGGAAAGAGAGAGAGGGGGGGGGGATAGATAGATAAATATATAGACAGAGAGAGAGAAGAAAGAGAAAAAGAGAAAGATAGATTGAGGCAGAACTTGATAATATTTTGCTTGGCTATGCAGGGATTTGCTACATAAATCAGGTTCTTTGATAAACGTGCTCCTCTTGTAAGAACCCATAGTGATAAAAAAGGGAAACCACACGATGTAAAATCATTTCGGAAACAAAATATCAAAACTACTAAACTCGAGTTATTTAGACAACAAAATATCATACTAGGAATGGAATTTAAGTGTTATAGACTGTTACCTATTTGACCTTAGAAATTGCTTGATTACTAAGGTCACACAAATACATAAGATTATATGATTTGTCATTTTAAGCTATTGTTAAAATTGCCGAGGGTGGGTTTCACTTTGGTGTTTCATTACAGGTTCTGGGGCAGTGATACCTGGCATTGGTTAACGACTACGCAGATCGCTTCATATTTAAATGTTTAGCCTGTTTTTCATAGACAAGACGACCCAGTCCCACGTGTTGAGAAACCGAAATTATTCAAGCGTTTGGCAAAATACAAATGAGACATTAATCTACATACGTTAGGCAAGCGATCCTGTGGATATCTTAATTTTGAATTTTTTAGTCTATGGGAAGTTTTATTTGTTAAATATTTTTTTCCAGCTATTTTTTAATCACTTGCTATTGTGCTACCGCCACCTGAAGGGATGATTGACTCGGTGCTTGTGTAACACACACTGTATTGGTCGTACAGCTGGATTGGGTTAATGAAGGAATTTTATAATATTTCTCATTTAGGAGTTCTCTTGTTATGTGTTAACTCCATACAGCTTGGAAAACTTTTATTTGAATCTTTTCATGTGAGGATAAAAATGCAATTGTTAGATAATGATTCATTGATGTTTTATGCTTTTCCTTACACAGTCATATCGCTGTTGAGAAGGCTTGGATATTGTGTTTATGGAAGACAACAAAGTGAGTTTTAGAAGCATGAGTGTCAGGATATTAGATGTTACCAAATCGCCAAAGCGTTATAGTTCATGGTTTGTCCTTAAGACTGCAGAGAATCGTTATGCCTTCTGCAGATAAGACTGTTTTGAGAAATGGCACCACACACGACTAACTGTCTATATGAATCAAAAACAATACTGATCCTTATGTAACTCCATTTGGTTGTTATCAAACATGATGGCGAGTCATTATTTAGTTGGACATAATGTTAGCGACCACTGAAGCAACTCGCGAATAAGTCTAAGCTAACTTTTCTGATTCAGTGAGGGTGTGATTTATCCAAATTTCATAACATCGAACGTTCTTCATATGTTCAGAAATACTTAATATGTTCAAAAAAGGTGAACTGGTTCCGCGCAAAGGCATTCAGCACATGACGTGTATAAACAGTTACAGAACCTCATGTAGACTAAGAGTACTCAAATTTTCCCAACTCAAAAAAACAAACAAACTCAAAACGGGTCTAAATCTATATAAATATATCCATAATATATAAGGGTCTAAATCTATATAAATATATCCGTAATATATAAGGGTCTAAATCTATATAAATATATCCAGAGATCCTGAGGAGGAGGCCTTCATAACTTCCATGACAGAAGGAGAG
>BOPN01001107.1:95000-97500 GCA_017312705.2 Penaeus japonicus | reverse complement strand
GATATTAGATGTTACCAAGTCGCCAAAGCGTTATAGTTCATGGTTTGTCATTAGGACTGCAGAAAATCGTAATGCCTTCTACAGATAAGACTGTTTTGAGAAATGGCACCACACACGACTAACTGTCTATATGAATCAAAAACAATACTGATCCTTATGTAACTCCATTTGGTTGTTATCAAACATGATGGCGAGTCATTATTTAGTTGGACATAATGTTAGCGACCACTGAAGCAACTCGCGAATAAGTGTAAGCTAACTTTTCTAATTCGGCGAGGGTGTGATATACCCGCATTTCATACCATCGAACGTTCTTCATATGTTCAGAAATACTTAATATGTTCAAAAAAGGTGAACTGGTTCCACTTAAAGGTATTCAGCACATGGTGTGTATAAACAGTTACAGAACCTCATGTAGACTAAGAGTACTCAAATTTTCCCAACTCAAAAAAACAAACAAACTCAAAACGGGTCTAAATCTATATAAATATATCCATAATATATAAGGGTCTAAATCTATATAAATATATCCATAATATATAAGGGTCTAAATCTATATAAATATATCCATAATATATAAGGGTCTAAATCTATATGAATATATCCAGAGATCCTGAGGAGGAGACCTTGATAACTTCCATGACAGAAGGAGAGATACTCGAAGCAAGAGAGAAATTAATGGTTATGACCGGCGTAAGCAGTGGTTCCCGTTGTCTCACTGTCTGGTGAAGAAGGAACAAATTGTGAATAATATGTTGAACTTCATCCTCTGTCCGTATTTGAATGTGACTTCATTCATGTTGTTTATAAGTAGAAGACGATGAGTAAGAGTAACAGTAATAAAAGGAATAAAGAGAGGGAAAAACTAAATAAAAATAAGAAGGAAAGGAAGAAAATAAGAGAAGACGAAGAATAAGAAGAATACGAGAGAAGGAAGATGAATGATGATAACAATATTAACAACAATAAGAATAATGAGAAAGAGAGGAAGGAAAAGGAGGAATAAGTACAAGAGAAGAGGAGACGGTGGAAGTAAGGGAGAAAGTGTCGTAGGGAAAAGAAGAAGGAAGGTAATGTGAATAAGGATAAGAAGGAGAAGAATAAAAAAAGAAGTAAGCAAAGATGAGAGAAAACTGATGAAGGAGGAAGGATGTGAGGAGATAAAAAAAGAGATTGAGGAGGTAGAAACAGTGAAAAATAGAAAAAAAAGACAGAAAAGAGATAAAAGGAAGAAAGATGAAAAGGAAAATAGAAGAGAGATATAGAAGGGAAACATAAAAAGAGAAAAGAAAAAGAAAAGAGGGAGAAGGAGTAGAAAAAGAAGGGAGAAGACGGAACAGAGTAGACAGAAGAGAGAAAAGAAGAAAGGAGAGGAACAGAGATAGATGTGGTAGAGGGATAAAAGAAAGCTAAAAAAAAAAAAAGTATAAAAGAGAAAGAGAAACGAAAATAATAGATATAAAAAGGGGATATAGTCGAAGGAAAAAAATACGAAGATAACGAAAGGGAAATTAATAAGCAAAACGCGCACGAATCCTCAGGACACATATACCCAACCCCCCCTTACCTGAAAATTCATGTCAAGGATCCGTCAGATGAAGAAATCAGGAGCCTTGATCTTTCTCTCCCTTTCCCTCCTTCCTATCTTTATCTCCCTTTCCCTCCTTCCTATCTTTCTCTCCCTTTCCCTCCCTCTTATCTTTCTCTCCCTTTCCCTCCTATATTTCACTCCCTCCTTACTCCCCCTCTATCTCTTTCATCTTCCTTCTTTGCTTAATTTCTCTTTTTCCTTGTCCTCTCTCATTCGTTCTCTTTCCCTTCCCTCCTCCCCCCCCTTCTCCTCCTCCTCCATCTCCTACCCTCCCCATCGTCCCCCCATCTTCCTCCCCCTATTGTATCGTCTATGCCCCCCCCCCCCTCCTCGCCCCCCGTCTCCTCCTCTTCGCCCCTCCCCTCACCCATCTTTCTCCCCCTCTCTTCTATGCCCCCCATGCCCCCCCGTGTCCTCCTCTTCGCCCCTCCCCTCCCCCCCTCTCTTCCACGCCCCCCCCCATGCCCCCCCGACCTACGGTACCGTGATCGCGTGGATCCGAGAGTTCCGTGAACAACAAAAGCTCTACCGAGATAGCGATCGTCGTTATCACCTTGTTATCTCTGTCTCTCCTCCAATTATTGCCTCATCTCTCATTCTGCGAGTGACCGTCGTCCAACCCCTTACAAGAGACGGCCATTGTGTCGTAATTACGTAATTGGTAGTTAGTGTCAGAGAACGACATAATGATAGCTCTGCTGCCGCGCGGACGGTCGCTACGCGGCGCGGCGCGGCGCGGGGATGTGTGTGTGTGTGTGTGTGCGTGTGTGTGTGTCTGTGAGGCTGTGTGTGTGTGTGTGTGTGCTGTGTGTGTGTGTGTGTGTGTCGTGTGTGTGTGTGTGTGTGTATGTCTGTGATGCTGTGTGTGTGTGTGTGTGTGTGTGTCTGTGATGCTGTGTGTGTGTGTGG
>BOPN01001107.1:82500-90000 GCA_017312705.2 Penaeus japonicus | reverse complement strand
TATTGACAGCGTAATGGGCTCGGTGTAATAGCCAAGGGATCTCGCTCTTTGATCCTGTTAGTGACGTCCATTTTGACAGCTTCGATGACATTTGAGTTGACGTTTGGCGGCTGTTATTGCCTTTCTATTACTGTTATCACCGCGGGAGATTGACTCGCTGTTGCTACTGGTATCAAGGACAGCGTTGGTATGGCGGTATTTTATGATATTGTTATTGGTATTTCTCTTGCTGCTGCTATTTAGTATTGTGATATTTAGTATTGATGCTATTATCATGATACTAGTAATGGTATTGATATGATTATCATGAATTACTATTATCATGAATATTGTTACTCAGTTTTATTGTCATTGTCAATATGATTGTATTTTCGTTATTAATTTATCTTTTATAGTTTTTGTTAGCATTACTATTGCTATCATTATTAATTGATATTATTGCAATCTCTACTGGTGTTATCACCATTATTATCTTTACAACTATTGTCATTGTAATTATCATCATATCAATATAATGATAATAATAATGATTATTATGATTATTACTAATATTATCATGGTTACTATCAATAGCATCCTTATCATAATAATTATAATGATCATTATCAGTATCAACATTGTCATTATTACTATAACAGTAATGATTATAATCAGAATTACTATTATCATTATCATTAATTATATTGTGTATATCATTCTTGTTTTTCGTGTTCTTGTTCTTATAATTTTCATAATTGCAATTTCATTATCATTGATATTGTTCATTATTATCAACATCATTATCATTAACATCATAATTATTGATGCAATATTTATCATTATCATTATTGGGAATATTTTTCATTATTATTATAATCATGATCGTGATCATTACTCTAATCCTTACTGTAACTAATATTCTCATGCTCATCATTATTATTTACGCCGTTATCGTCATTATTGTTAAAATCAATATCATTATTATATCTATTATTATGACTGCCATCACCATCATCCTTATCATTATAATTGTCCTCCTTATCATCATCCTTATCAATGTCATCACCTTTATCATCATCCTTGTCCTCATTTTAATATTTATTATTGTCCTTATTATCATTAGAATTGAGATCATCATCATTATCCTTGTCCTCATAATTATCTTTATTATCATTATTATCACTAATATTATGCTCATTGATACTGTTGCTATTTCTTTTATTTTCATCTTTATGGTCGTGTTTGTAAGATTTCCAATTTTCATAAAAAAAACAAAACAAAGAACAGCAACAGAAAATTAACCGGTAAATGAAAAACCTCCAGATTAAATTTTCGGAAAATATTTCCCCTCCTAAAATACACATTCCCTTCACCCACCGAAGAAAATAAATAAGAATAAATGTAAAAGACCCTCTCGGCTTACACTTTTATTCATTCCACGACTTGATAATCACTATTATGAAGCGCTGTTGAATATGCATACAGTAATAACATATAAAGTGCGTATGCCAGGTAGCCATGGGCAGAGGTGGCCGCGTCCCGTTTCCCTGCCTACGTTTCTTTGAGAAATGGGGTTTCGGATTTCTTTTAGGCCGTGCGGAGGGGCACAGGCAATCGTGTAGTCGCCATGTAATTATATCCGGCGCTAACCATACCCCGCAATTAAATAATTAGCAAATTACATTCTTCTTAATGGCTGAGAGAATGGACAATGCTGGTACGGCGTGAGGTGCCGGTTTCGCCTTTTCTGTGTTTCGATTTTTTAAGGGGTCTAGTAAATAGCTCTGGTGATATTTATGGTGTACATTCACTATGTTAGGTTTAGGGAGATACATTCCTATAAATATTTTTGTTGTTGAAAATCAAAATATAAAAGTAATAAAAAATGAATGCGACTAATCGGCAACTCATAGCTCGGGCAGGGGGCGGGGCAAACTTCAACCTGTGACCTATGAGTTTAGAAATCCATAAATCTGATTATTTTGACAGTTTCTTCCAGATTTTAAAGTTTTCCAGCATAACTTACAAACTATTTTTCACTAGTATTTTATATATATGAAATATAATTATATGTACTGAAAAGTTCTCTCTCTCTTTTTCTCTTTCTTTCTCTCTATCTCCATATTAATCTTTCTCTTTCTCCCCATTTCTCCCTCTATATCTCTGTATGTCTTTTTATTTGTCTGTATTTCTCTCTATCTCTCTATTTCTGTCTATATGTCTATCCGCATGCATATATCGCACACACTTTATGAATATATAAGTATATCCATATCTATTAATGCATTTATCCATTTATGCGCACATATACATACATACGCACAAAGACACACAAACATACATACACATATAAATGTATATATATTGACACACATTTATATGTATATGTATATATATGTATATATATGTATATACATATAATTGTGTACATATATATATATACATACATATATATATATATATATATATATATATATATATATATATATACATATAATTGTGTGTACATATATATATATATATATATATATATATATATATATATATATATATATATATGTGTTTGTATGTATGTATATATGCAAATATATATATATATATATATATATATATATATATATATATATATATGTATATATATATGTGTGTGTGTGTGTGTGTGCGTATGTATACGTATATGTGCATACACACGCATACATACACAAATGTAAGCAATCTTGTCATTTCCCTTTCTCCACCCTCTCAGTCAAGCGCTCCTTCTTGCTCTCCTCCTTGTCTTTTCTTCTTTTTTTTCCTCTTCCTCCTTTTTCCTCTCTTATACCTCTTCTTTCCCTTCTCTTCCTTCTCCTTTCCTACTTTTCTTTCCTCAACCTTCTTCTCTCTCTCCATCCTACACATTCTTCTCTTTTCACCCTCCCTTATTCTTCCTTCGTTTCCTCTCACTTTCCCCATCTTCCTATTCTCCTCCTTCTTCCCTTTCTCTTTTCATCTTCTCTTCCTCTTTTTCTCTCTTATCTTCTTCCTCATCCTCCTCTTCCCTTCCTTCTTGTTCTCTTCCTCTTCCTCCTCCTCCTCCTCCGCCTCCTTATCTTTCCCTTCTTCGCTCTCCCTCCCATTAATTCTCTTCTGCTCCCTCCTTCTCGTTCTCTTCTCCCTCTTCCTCTTGCCTTTTTTCTCAATCTCCTCTTCTTAGTTCTCCTTCTCCTTTCTTCTCTTCTTCCTCTTCCCCCTTCTCCTCTTCTTTCCCATCCTCCTCTCCCTCTCTTCCCCCTCTTCTTCTCTCTCCCTCTTCCTCTTCTTCTTCCCCCTCCTCCTCCCCCCTCTTCTTCTTCCCCCTCTTCCTCTCCTTCCCTCTTCTCCTCTCCTCCTCTCCCCCTCTTCCTCTCCTTCTTCCCCCTCCCGACGCAACCAACGGCAACAAGCTACGCGCGACGCCATTATCGGAAACAAAGGGCCGAAACCCCATTAAAGCGCACCTATTATTATCTGTTTAAGTAAGGAACCGCCGTCACTCGCTCGGGTGGGGTGGGTGGGGGGTTGGGAGGGAGCCAAAGGGAGGTTGGGGGGGTTCGTCGGGGGAGGGGGAGTGAGGGGAGGCGGTTGGGGAAGGTTGGTGGTGGGGAGGTAAGAATGGGGGGGGGGTCTTCTCTTGATTCGTGTCCTTACGCCCCCCCCCCCTCCTCCCTTCCCCTCATCTGCACTCCCTACCTCGCTCTCTCTTCGCAATGGGAGGGGAAAATGGGAGGGAGAGACCTTGCGCATATGAAAGAAGGGGGAAGTAGAAAGAGTTAATGGGAAAAGGTAGAGAGACAGTGAGAGAGAGAGAGAAGACAGAAAAAGAAGAGAGAGAGATAAGAGACAGAAAAAGAAGAAAGAGAAAGAAGAGAGATAGAGAGAAAGAGAGAGTAGGTTTAGAAGTTGGAGGAGGAGAAGGAATGTGGAATAAAGAGAGAGGGAGAAGGGAGAGCAGAAGGAATAGAGGAAGAAGATAGAGGAGAGGGGGCGGTGCACGAGGACAGGAGGTGAAAAGGGAGGAAGAAGGTGAAGAAAAGAGGGAAGAAAAGAATACAACGATAAAAATACCATGATGAAGGAAAGGAAAGGATGGGGCGGATGGTAGAAAATAGAAAGGAAAGTGATGAAAGAAAATGGGGAGGGGGGAGATAGTATGAACATGTTTTGGTACATTTATCAATGAAGATAGAACGATAAAAACAAAGGAAATGAAAACAAAGAGAGAATGAGAAAAGGAAAAAAAATCGAGGATACGAAATAGAAAATGAAGAACTAAAGAGAAAATGAAATACAAAACGAGAAAAAACTAGACAGAATGCGACATAAAATGAAACAAGAAAATCAAGCAAAGAGCAAGCACGCGACCGAAAAATTAACATTACTAATATCAAATCGGAGGATAAAGCAACTGATGATAAAGGCAGATGAAAGGAGTGGAGGAGGTGAAACTAAATAGTTTCTTATTTGCCCCCCCCCCCCACGCACACACACACACAAAAGAAAAGAAAAAAATATATATATACATATATATATATATATATATATATATATATATATATGTATATATATGTATATATATATATATGTATATACATATATATATATATATATATATATATATATATATATATATATATTTATATACATACATACATATATATATATATATATATATATATATATATATATATATATACATATACATATATATATAAATATATATAAATATATATATATATATATATATATATATATATATATATATATATATATATATATATGTATATACATACATACATGTATATATATATATATATATATATATATGTGTGTGTGTGTGTGTGTGTGTGTGTGTGTGTATGTGTATGTGTGTATATTGGTGGGGAATTACCTGTGGTAATTGTGAAGCATCGTGGGAATAGTGAATATGGTGAGGATTGTGAACAATAATGATCAATGTGAAGAACGTAACCCTATATGAAGATGGGGTAATGAATGCGAGGATTGTAAAACAGCGTGAGGATGGTGATGATTGTGAAGAAAAGGAAAGATTGTGAGGATTGAGAAGCGCTGCGAGGATAGTGAGGATAATGGGCGAGGATGGATATTATCCTGAGGCAAATAAATATTTCACTATAGACATGATCTCACAATTTTGTTTCCGGGATCCTATTAACATAGACGAAGGTACCATATTTTCTGCTATAAAGATGTCCGATGTTTTAATCCTTAAAATGATCACCATCCTCGCTCCCAATCCTTACAATATTATGTATACATCCTGACACACATCCAAACATCCGCATCCTATTTCTTTTACATACACACATGTACAATTTGTACACGCTCTCTTTCTCTCTCTCTCACACACACAAACAAATACACACACACATGTACAATTTGTACACGCTCACGCTCTCTTTCTCTCTCTCTCACACACACAAACAAATACACACACGAACACACTCATACACACACACACACGCACACCTCCGCACCGTTCTTCCTGCAAGCGCGTGCATCTCATCTCCAGCCTCGCCGGGGCCATTCCCGCTTAACATTCCTGGACTACGCTCATACCAACTTCTATAATGAGATCATTATCATATCAAAGCATATTCACTTGTCACCACCATCGCAGCCCATTGCAATTTATGCCGTCCGTTGCAATTTATGCCGTCCATTGCAATTTATGACGTTGCAGCGAAGGAATGATCATACTCATACATCGATGTTCAGTGATATCCATTTCGCGGGTGAATTCCATTAGCTTGGATTCATGAGGGCGCTCGCCTCGCTTCCTACGCCCGTCCATAAACATTTGTTGAGGAGGATAATTGCGGTGTTCATTATTCTAGGCTTTGGTGGGATTTCTTCATTTGGTTGTGCTCTTTGGTTCTTTGTCTGGTTGGTTATTTCTCTCTTTATATTTTTTTTTCGTTCTTCGTCGGTTTGTTGTTTCTATAGCTGTCTCTTTCTCTCTAGTTGTCTATCAATTCCTGTCTCTCTCTCGCTCCCTCTCTGGTTTTCCTTTTCTATTCCTCCCTCTCTCTTTTTCTTTTTCATGTTCTCTCTTTCTAACTCTACATCTCACTGTCTGTCTTTAACTAAAAGTACTATCGGGAAACTTTTCGTTCCTCTGGCAACTCGTCACAAGCCAGTCGTGTGACCGTCGCGCGAACACACAAGTTATCGTACCTGTCAAATCCCTGACAGACGAGTAAAAAGGACATATTTTTTCACTCTTAATTCGTCTAATTTTGAAGACCTCCCAAGACCTATTCCCCCCCCCCCCCCCCCCCCTCTTCTCCCACGCCCCTATACCTCTCCCCCTTTGCCTCCCCCCCCCCCCCTCCACACACGCTTCGTCTCGGCAAATCACTGACACGTAAATGGCCGTCTTTGCCCTCGTCTCCGGCAATCACAATCTGCCAATTACTAATTTTCCAAAAATTATAGGCCTATTCCACTAAAAACACCCTTTTGTGGAATGAAACCTCCCCCCCCCCTCGGCCTTCTCCCTTCCCCTCCCCTTCTCTATGTCTTTCTGTCTATCTCTCACAATTTTGAAATTCCTTTCGGTCTGTCATTAAGATGTTACGGAAAGAAATGACGGAGAGGAATGCACTTAATTCTAACTTGTGGATTTATTTACATAGATACATTAGTTAGACGATGGGTGGTCGGCGATGAAAAATTTAAAACTGGATATGTTAGTTATCATTAATGTTACTTTTATCATTGTCACTACCACCGTTATTATTGTTGTTTCTGCTTTTATCCTTTTATTGTCATTATGATTATTATGATAATCATTATCATTATTTAGGGTTTAAGAATTTTATCTTCAGTATTATTGTTGATATTACTATTATCACTATCATTAGTGGTATCACTATTATCATTAATGTTATCATAATTATCATTATTTTCATTATCATAATCACCAACATCATTATTCTAGACATTTTCACTATCATTGGCATTATTACTTTTCTCCTTATCATGACGATATTTTTATCGGTAGTGGCATTACTACTATCATTATCATTATTGCCATTTCCAGCACTATCATAGTTCTTATTATCATTGTCACTATTATGATTAAGATTACTATCATTGTTACTACTACAACTGTCATTATCATTATAATTACTATCATTATCGTTATCCTCTTTGTTATTACCGTAGTTATAACCATCATTATCACAAATAACAGCATCATCACTAGGATTTTATATTTCTGATTATCATCAATTGCACTATCATTACTATCGTTATTACTATCAACATTAATATTATTAGCATTACCAATATTATCGTTATCATTATCCTCGGCATTATCATTAAAATCTTTATCCTTTTTATGAATGGTATTAGTCAAAATGTCATATTCTATCATAATTACAGTAAACATTCTTATCATTATCATTAATATTACTGTTAACACTACTACAATTACTGTCATTATCAGTTATCATTATTAACGCCATATTTCTGTTATGA
>BOPN01001107.1:67500-70000 GCA_017312705.2 Penaeus japonicus | reverse complement strand
GAGAGAGAGAGAGAGAGAGAGAGAGAGAGAGAGAGAGAGAGAGAGAGAGAGAGAAAGAGAGAGAGAAATTAAGAGAAAGAGAAAGAGAGAGAGAGAGAGAGAGAGAGAGAGAGAGAGAGAGAGAGAGAGAGAGAGAGAGAGAGAGAGAGAGAGAGAGAGAGAGAGAAAGAAAGAAAGAAAAAGAGAGAGAAGAAGAGAGAGAGAGAGGAAGAGACGAAGAGAGAGAGAAAGAGAGAGAGAGGAAGAAAGAGAAGAGAGAGAGAGAGAGAGAGAGAGAGAGAGAGAAAGAGAGAGAAAGACGAGAGAAGAAAAATATGTAAAACAGAACTAGAGAGAGAGATTGAAGAAAGAGGAAAGTGTATATATAAGTGTATAAGGCTGAGGTGGGGGGGGGGGGGGGGGTTAGGGTATATCACCATCACCCTTAACCTTCCCTCAATTTCTCCCCCACCCCCTTCCCCCTTGCCCTTGCCCCCCCCCTCCCCCCTCAACCTCCAGGGCAAGGCTCAGGCAGGTTTCGAGCCCGAAGTCCCCTGCTGCGCCTCCCTCCTGTGACCCCCGCAGCGCCTCCTGCTGGTGACCTGCTGGGAAGACAATAAGGCGCGCCCCCTGCCCCTGCTGCCCCTGGGGCTACTCCCCTCTCCCCCCTCCCCCTTCCCTCACCCTCTCCCATCTCCCTAACCCCATCCCTCACCTCCCCCCCTACTCCCCCTTTACGCGGCGCAACCACGTAAAATTCGAAGGTGTTTATCATGCGCTGTTGTTCTGTGGCAATGGTGAACGGTGTGATGGTGATTGTGATGGTGATTGTGCTGCCGATGGTGTGATGATGGTGTGATGGTGGTTGTGTTGCCGATGGTGTGATAGTGATTGTGCTGCCGATGGTGTAATGGTGATGGTGTTGCCGATGGTGTGATGGTGTACTTTCTGGTGTGTGGTGATCGTGATAAGCTGCGATCAAGGTGCGGTGTGGTTTTAGTGGCATGGTGGTTGTGTGGTGATGATAAAGTGGCACTGTGATGGGTGGAATGAATGGAAAGATTATTCGAGAAAGGAGAGAGTGAGAGGGAGAGAAAGATAGAAAGAGAGACAGATAGATAGATCAATAGATAGACAGACAGATAGAGAAAGACAGAGAGAGAGCGAGAGAGAGAGAGAGAGAGAGAGAGAGAGAGAGAGAGAGAGAGAGAGAGAGAGAGAGAGAGAGAGAGAGAGAGAGAGAGAGAGAGANTATATATATATATGTATATATATATATATATTGGCGGGGAATTATTTGTGGTAATTGTGAAGCATCGTGGGAATAGTGACTATGGTGAGGATTGTAAACAATAATAATGAGTGTGAAGAACGTAAGACTTTATGAAGATGGGGTAATGATTGTGATGATTGTAAAACAGCATGAGGATGGTGATGATTGTGAAGAAAAGGAAAGATTGAGGATTGAGAAGCGCTGCGAGAATTGTGAGGATAATGGGCGAGGATGGATATTATCCTGAGGCAAATAAATATTTCACTATAGACATGATCTCACAATTTTGTTTCCGGGATCCTGCTAGCATACACGAAGATGTCATATCTTATGCTATAATGATGTCCGATGTTTTAATCCTTAAAATGATCACCATCCTTGCTCGCAATCCTTACAGTATTATGTATACATCCTGACACACATCCCAAACACCCACATCCTATTTCTTTTACATACACACATGTACAATTTGTACACGCTCACGCTCTCTTTCTCTCACACACACACAAAGACATATGCACACAAACAAACACACACGCGCACACAAGCACATACACACCTCCGCACCGTTCTTCCTGCAAGCGCGTGCATCTCATCTCCAGCCTCGACCGGGGCCATTCCCGCTTAACATTCCTGGACTACGCTCATACCAACTTCTATAATGAGATCATTATCATATCAAAGCATATTCACTTGTCACCACCATCGCAGCCCATTGCAATATTGCTGTCCGCCGCACTTTATGCCGTCCATTGCAATTTATGACGTTGCAGCGAAGGAATGATCATACTCATACATCGATGTTCAGTGATATCCATTTCGCGGGTGAATTCCATAGCTGATCTATGAGGTGCTGCTTCGCTTCTACGGCCGTCCGCGAACATATTGTTGAGAGATAAATGGCGGTGTTCTATTGTTCGAAGCTTTGGTGGATTTCTTCGTTTATTGTGTTTTTATTCTTTTATCTACATACTTCTTTTATTTTTTCGTTCGTCATTGTTTTTCTATGGCTGTCTCTTTTTCTGAATGTCTGTTCGTTCGTTCTCTACGCCCTTTTCTGTTATTTCCGGTATTCCTCTCCTCTTCTTTTTCTCTCTCTGTTTCTCTTTTCTAATCTCCACATCTGATGTCTTCATCATAAATACTATCAGGTAACTGTTCCTGGCACTCGTCAGCCAGTCGTAAGACCGTCGCGCAAACACACAGTACATCGTACTCAATAAATCCCTTACAATTGAAAAGTACTAT
>BOPN01001107.1:20000-27500 GCA_017312705.2 Penaeus japonicus | reverse complement strand
ATTTCATAAGCAGATATGGAAAAAAATGAATAAATGGATACATACATAAATAAATGAGTATACAAAATAACATATAAAAATACAAATTATAACAGACAAACTAAAAAAAAGAAAAAAAAAAATGGAGACAAACAAACAACCGAGTGAATGCAACCAAACACAGAAGTCAAAAGGAACAAACAAAGGCCATCGATAACAAGGGTCAACAAACCAAAAAAAAAAAAAAAAAAAAGAAAAAAAAATCAATCAAGCCATTTTTCCAAGAGATCGTCCCTGCAGATTCGATTTAACTTGATATTGCTTGCTTTGCTTTGCCATCGCTCAACGTTAAGGGCAAAATCCCAAGTTTAATTCCCTTCGCTGATTGGGATCATCTGTTTTCGCATCCGAGAGTCCAGGTTCCAATTCCATGGGTCATTTGCTTCTGAAGTTAGGTCAGGATTGGATCGCTTTTGAAGTTATTATGGACGTGAGGGCAGTTTTAAACAGGGTTGTCGTATTCTTGTTCGTTTTGCCTTTTGTTATTTCGTTTCAGCCCTTTGTTCGTTTTATTTTTTATTTCTTCTTCTGCTTCTACTTCTTCTTCTTCGGTTTCTTATCTCTGTCTGCCTGGTTGTCTATCTTAACGTTCCATCTCCCTTCTCTCTCTCTCTCTCTCTCTGTTTATCTATCTCTCCCCTCCCCCCCTCCTCTCTCTCTCTCTCTTTCTCTCACTTCTCTCTATCCCTCGTTCTCCTGCTCCTTTCTTTCTTTCGACCTCCCTCTCGTACTCCTCACGCCTCCCCCTTCCCCCTCCCTCCCCCCCTCGCCCATCCCGAGTACGCCCTGTGCTTTATTCTCTGACCCGTGAAAATCCAGGTCTTTTGTTCTTGGTGTTCTATTCCGTTATCTTGAAGAAAAGAGAATGATAATGACGAAAGATTTTTTTTTTTCTTTTTTTGGGGGGTGGGGGGGGAGGAAGGTGGAGGAGTAATATGAGCCTTCTTTTCTCCTCTTTTTCATTTCCTTGTTTCTTTATTATTTTTTTCCTTTATATAATGTCTCTTAATTTTTTTTTTCTCTTCATTTCCGTTCTTGACCACTTTCTCTGTGCCAGCTGGTGTCCACCCCCCCCCCCACCTCATCCTGAAAAAAAAATCCCACAAAACAAAAGAAATAAACCAATTAGTCCCCTTTCTCCCCCCCCCCTCCCCCTCCACCTCACCCCCTTACACACACACGCACACACAAAAAAACCTCCCTCCAGATGGCTTGTGGACAATCTACTAATAACAAAAAGGACAGCTAATGGTGATGGCGAAAGGGGAAGAAAATATTATTCTTCATGAATCCAGGATATATTTCCGGGAAGAAAAATGAAGTTTTTGGAAGTAAAGTAAAAAAAAAAGAAAGAAGAAGAAGAAGGAGAAAATAAAAAAGTTATACAGATAGATTGTTCTAATATTTTCTTCTTTTTTTGGATAATGGTGATGTTAGTTGTGCTAATGGTGCGGGATGGTGACAGTAACGACGGCGGTGCTGGCGTGTTATAGTGATGATAGTGGTGATTGTAGACGGTGGGGGTGTTTATGTGTGAAGACTGGCATCTTTTGGAGATTGATAATGATTGTACTTCTCTCTTCTCTCTAAGTCTCTCTCCCTCTCATTCGAATCTTGTCTCTTTGGTTCTTCCTTCCTCTATTTCTTCTTGACTCTCTGTCTGTCTGCCTTCTGTTTGTCTTCTGTTTGTATTCTTGGCTGTATGTCTGATTGTCTGCCTTGCCTGATTGCCTGTCTATCTGTCTGCCTCGCTAACTCTTGTTCTCTGTCTTTCTCCCTGTCTGTCTATCTGTCTCTTTCCGTCTCCTCCCCCTCTCTCTCTCCTTCCCTCCCTCCCTCCGTCCCTCCCTCTCTCCTTATCTCTCACTCTTTCTCCCTCTACGTAGCTCTACGTATCACCGCCTCTCCCTCACTCCCTCCGTCTCCTCATTCCCCATAAGATCCAAAAATGGGGGAGAGGGAGGGGGCAGGGAGGGGGGGGGAGGGGGCAACGATCACCTCTGAAATGATAGAAGAGCCTTCAAGAACGGAGGTTACACTGGGCCACTCTCCGGTGATGAACTCTTAAGAACTCTTGTGATATCTAAGATGGAGGGCTCAATTACCGCCCCCCACCTCCACCCTTCCTTTTCCACCTCCCCCACTCCCACCCCCACCTTTCCTTTTCTACTTCCCCCACCCCTGGTTATCCTGCTCCCCTCCCCTACCCCTTCCCATGTCTTCCCTCCTTCTAACTACTCGTCCCCCCCCCCATCTTGCTTGCCTATCTGAAGTTTAACTGACTTTGAATTTACAATGGCTGCGGGCATGAATATTAACCATTCTAAGGAATTAGATAATGGAAACATCGTTTCGCTCATCCAAGATTTAATGGATGCTCAAAAATTCTCAGACGGGGAGATCAGAGACATGAAAGTACATCTCAGCAAAATAAAAGAAGAAAACAAGGTACTCCGTACTGAACTAACACGTTCAACCTCAGACCTTGTTAACACTATGCGGGAATTAAAAAAAACGAACGATCGCCTACGATATTATTCAGACGACCAAAGTAGGAGAAACAACCTAAGATTTAGTGGTATTCCCGAAGATCGGAATGAGAATCAAGCACATTTCAAGATAAAGAAAATAGTGAGAGAGCAACTTGGAATAACCCCAGAAATGGAGAGGGTTCACCGAGTGGGAGAAAGCAAAGCCCAGCAAAACAAGCCTCGAGACATAGTGGCGAAATTCTCATGCTACCAAGACAGAGAAAAATGTTTTTCGGAAAACAAACGCAAGTTGCAAACATTTACGTAAATGAGGACCTATGCCCGCATACAATAGATATCCGACGCCAACAACTACCACGACTACGTACGGAAGGGCAGCGGAGAGAGGCCAGATTGCTTATTTTAATTACACTAAACTTGTAATAAAGGATCGGCCCTCCACACATCACCACGGACGCGTCGCATCGGACCCCTTTCTACAACCCGTGGCTCCAACACGACCTGCCGCGCCCGCCCCCTCGGTGTCCTCGCTGGCCGAATATCCCATGCCGCCACACCACCACCCTGTCGGCGCCCAGAATATTCCTACTGGTGCTCGTGATGATGCTGCTGCTTTTGCTGACAACGGTGCCGTTACTGCTGCTCGTGCTCTTGGTGCTGATGCCGTTGGTAATGATACTGTTCCACCTTGTACTACTATTACTACGAGTGCTGCTACTACTGCTGGCGCCCCTGGTACTGCTACTACTGCTAATGCCCTGATGCTGGTGCTTCTGGCTGGCGTCTCTGGTGCTTCTACTTACTGTCCCTGGCACTGCAAGCTGGCTGGCGCCTCTTGTACTGGTGCTTCGGCTGGCGCTTCTGTACCGCAGCTACTGCTACTCTTCTGGTGCTGATGTTACTGTTGGCGCTACTGTTGGTTCCTCTGGAGCGTTACTACTGCTGGTATCCCTGCCGGTGCTCCTGATGCTGGTACTAATGCCGGTGCCCTTGATGCTAAGTGTGCTGCTAGTTCCTCTGGTGCTGCTACTATTACTGGTTCCCCCAGTGCTGCAGCTACAAATGATGCCCCTGGTGCTGGCTCCCCTGCTGCAGGTACTTCTACTGGAGCTCCAAAGCTGGTTCCCCTGGTACAGGTACTACTGCTGGTGCCGTCGAGAGCTTGTTCCCCGGCACTGCTACTTCTGCCGGAGCACCTAGTACTGGTGTTCGGCCAAAGCAGGGGAAGAATCCCAAGCCCGGCTCCAGCAACCCCCATCAAGTCGTAAGACATCAGGTCATGAGGGAAACGCGACAGGCTCATAAGAAAACACCGGCAGCCATTAAAAAAGGTTTTTAAACCATAATCTTAGTATCACACGTTGTAGCACATACTTTTCTGCATTCTCAATGTATAACTTTCCATTTAGCGCTTTAGAGCATGAAGAGTTTGTACAATGTATTTTTCGAAGATAAGAACTTTGCTTATGCTGGACAATTTATTAGAGAAACATTTTACTCAGTGTACAGATAACTCTGATAGCCACGAGAGACACAATGATCCAAATCACTTTCTGAAAAGCAATCTCTGGATATTCCGCCTAGCAAATATCACTTGCCTGATGCCTTAGACCATTTTCTAGCTGACGTCCCTGAAAAATCCCTTAAAATTATGTGTTTCAATATCAATAGCTTGCCACCTAAACTCGAAGAGTTTCAAACAGAGTGCAAAGCTTTTTTCGAGTGCAATTTTGATATTTTAGGTTTTTGTGAAACAAAATTAGACGATAGTATTCTAAGCTTTTATAATCTTAACAATTATGTAAATTATTCTAACCATATTTCACGAAATAGAGGTGGTGTCTGTATTTATGTCTCAACAAAATACTCGTCAAAATACAGGCCTGATATCACAATGACTCTACCACATATACAAACTATTTTCGTAGAAGTTAAGATGCAAGCAAACAAGGTATTAGTTGGATGCATATACCGACCACCACATAGTAGCCCATGTGATTTTCTGAACAGTTTATTCTATGTACTAAACATCATCCAACGAGAGAAGTCGACTTCGTACCTGATTGGTGACTTTAATATAGATCTTTTGCACACTCCAAAGATGCCAGACCTCATATCACTCTTTCACAGCCACTTCCATTACTGCACCATAACATATCCTACAAGAGTAACCACAAACACAGCCACGCTTTTAGACCAAATATGGACAAATGATATCAGGCACAATGTGACGAATGGCATTGTTTATTCTTCAGTATCTGATCACTTCCCAGTCTTTTCTTGTTTTCTCAATCCAGATTCTCCCAAAACACCTAACACTACAGTCATAAATCTAGAGAGATTTCCAAATGCAAATTTAGAGAACTTTTTGTCACATGTTGAAAACGTCGATTGGTTAATACTCACCAACTGGAAGGACGAAGGCTTCCCAGTTCCATAATATTTTACAATCATTTTTAGCCAATATTTTCCCATAAAACATAAAAAGATTAAGACACAGCACTTAAATAAACCATATATTACCCACGAAATAAAGCAGCTAATCAAGGAGAAGAATAAGTTGCAGAGAAAATTTCAAAAGAAACCAATAACGTATGGGGAGGCATACCGATCAATAAGGAATCAGGTTAGAAATATGATAGGTAATGCGAAAGCCACATATTACAAAAATAAATTAACAGATTCCATAGGTAATAATAAGAAAACATGGGACATCATAAACACAGTTCTTAATAGAAAATCGCAGACTCCTTTACAGGCATTAAGTCCTGATGTATTAAATTCTTATTTTGCCAACAGTGGAGAAGCTCTAGCGAGCAAACTAGCAACGTCGGTAGCCAGTCATGTACATTATCTAGACAACCCCCTACAAATGTATTTTTCCCCTAGACTCTATACAGAATCTGAAATGTGTAACATTGTAAGAGAGTCTCGAGACAGCTCTGCTGGAAATGATGACATTCCAATGTCTATTATAAAAAAAATCTCTGCCTCATATAATTCAGGCACTTACATATTTTTGTAATCGCTCTCTGCAGACAGGTATGTTTCCATCATGTTTAAAAATAGCAAGAGTTATTCCCATACATAAAGGTGGACCACTTGATGAACCAAAATGTTATCGTCCTGTATCCGTTCTCTCAGCATTTGGCAAAATTTTCGAAACCATGATGTATAATAGAATGATTGAATTCTGTAACTACCACAATATATTATCAAATGTCCAGTTTGGTTTTAGAGCTCAACGATCATCAGAATCAGCATTGCAGTGCTTTACAAATGATGTTCTTAGAGCCTTGATGGTAATGACCATGATTGCGTATTTCTAGATTTATCTAAAGCCTTCGATACTGTAACCACCCAATTCCTCATAGACAAACTACACTATTATGGTTTTCGTGGTCCTTCCCTCCGATGGTTCCAGAGTTATCTTTCAAACAGAATGCAATATGTATCAATAAATGGACAATCTTCAATAATGTTGCCAGTAAACTATGGAGTCCCTCAAGGGTCAGTCCTTGGGCCACTGCTCTTCAATATATATATAAATGACATGCCAAGATCATCTTCCGCCTTAAACTATGTCTTATTTGCGGATGATTGTACCATATATATCAGTGATTGACATTCTGATGGATAAAATGAACAAAGAACTTGTGAACATTAATACTTGGCTAACCGCAAACAAACTTACCATTAACCCTAGTAAAACTCATTATATAATATTTAACAGACACAAATTATATACGTATCCACTTCCCCAGATCACTATTAATAACAGTAACATAGAGGAGGTAGACCAAACAAAATTTCTAGGTGTTATTGTAAATAAACACTTATACTGGCACAGTCATATCCAATATGTACGTAGCAAAATAGCCAAAATATGCGGCATACTATATTTAACACGTAGCCACTTAAACAGAGAGGCTATGCTAACTTTATACTATTCCTTAGTTTATTCAAATCTAACTTACTGCTTGACAGTATGGGGCGGAGCTAGCAGTACATCATTAAATCCTCTAGTAGTCTGATAGAAGAAAGTTATAGGAAATATCATGGTACTGAAGACCACAGATCATAGCCAACGAATCGTTTGTCAATTTAAAATTACTAAAATTCAATGATATTTACACTTTCGTATGCTCCGTATATACTTATAAATGTTTGCACAACTTAATTTCATCTCCAAACTATTTTTGTAATAGCACAAACAATGTTTACTCCAGAAGAGACAACTTCAGACTCTGCCCTCCTCTAGTCTCATCTTCTCAATCACAGAGCCATATTAGATATCGCGGTGCCGTTATTTTCACTGAATTCCCCCTGAAATAAAATCAAAACCTACTCTTGGCAATTTTAAAAGCAGTCTAAAATCCTATCTAATTAACAGCTACACTACATAAAGAAAGTAAAATGAACAGATTAATAATGAGTATTCTACTTTGTCTTGTGCTAGTTAGTCACAGTTCGTTATCCTATTATGAATGTCCAACTGTATATCTATTAATGCATTAAGATTTATTTTTTTCTTATATTGTGCCTAGAATATTTTATTGTTCTATTCAATTGTACTTATATTGTATACTATATGTATGTATGTATGTATGCGTATGTGTGTGTATTGGTATATGTGTATAAGTAGGTATGTGTGTATGTATATATATGTGTATGTGTATGTGTATGTATGTATGTATGTGTATGTATATATGTATATATATATATATGTGTGTGTGTGTATATGTATGTATATGTGTATATGTATGTATATATATATATGTATATATGTATGTATGTATGTGTTTATGTATATGTATATATATGTGCATGTATGTATGTATGTGTGTATATGTATGTATATATATATATATATATATATATATATGAGTGTGTGAGTGTGTATGTGTGTATGTATATATTTATGTGTATATATATATATATTTTTTCCCAATGCTTATTTACTATTTAT
>BOPN01001107.1:5000-7500 GCA_017312705.2 Penaeus japonicus | reverse complement strand
GAACAAAATAGAAAAAAAAAGAAAATGGCAACACATAAACAATGACATATTTAAGATTGCAAACAAAATCTACAATGCAAAGTCAAATCACCTGCTGTCATTCTTTCTCTCTCTATCTATCTCTCTTTCTCTCTCCCTCTCTCTCTCTCTCTCTCTCTCTCTCTCTATCTATCTATCTATCTATCTATCTATCTATCTATCTATATATATATATATATATATATATATATATATATATATATCAGATATGTTACCACTAATCAAACAAATAAGTGCGCACATGTATACATACAAACACACGCACACACTCGCTCCGACACACACACACAGACATCGACCGACAAACACATATACATAACCAAACACTCATACATAGACACTCCTACTAACACATACACACACATACCCTTCCACTAACACACACACACACACACACACACACACACACACACACCGACCGACACACACACATATATATAAGCACACTAAATATATACAGATCCTCCTAGCGCTCTCTCTCTCTTTCTTTCTCTCTCTCTCTCTCTTATACTCTCTCTCTCTCACGCTCTCTCTTCTCTCTCTCTCTCTCTCTTTCTCTCTCTCGCACACACATACACACACACACACCCTCCCACTAACTTACCAACTAACTCACACACAGACATAAACAAAAAGAATGACACACATATATCACATATATACCTACTAACGCACACACACTCGCACACAACACACACCCTCCAACTAACACTTACACACACCAACTGACACACACACACAAACACACACACACATAAACATAAACAATCACACACCTAACACCACCACATATACCCACATACACAGACCATCCCACTAACACACACACACACACACGCACACACACACACACACATACACGCGCGCGCACTTACTTTCCCCCGCCTACCACATGTGCCCCTTAAGATAGTGATATCCATCTTAGGAATTTCCTTTAGCAGTTCGCAAGACAAATTGGTTCCTTGGGACTCATTCTCTGTCACAGTATGTGGGAGACACGGGGATGAATCATTGCCCGGGAGATGGGAGGGGAGGAGGGGGGTGTAGGGGGGAGGGAGGGTGGTGTAGGGGGGAGGGAGGAGGGGAGGGAGGGAGAGGGAGGGGAGGGGGAGGAGAGAGGAGGGTGTAAGGGGGGAGGGAGGAGGGGTGTAGGGGTGTAGGGGGAGGGGGAGGGAGGAGGGTGGGATGGGTGGGGAGGAAGGGTGTAGAGTAGGGAGATGGGAGGGAGGGGGGAGGGGGTGGGTGTGGGGGAGAGGAAGGTGTAGAGAGGTGGGAGAGAGAAGGTCAGCAGAGGAGGGAGGAGGAGGGAGTGAAGGGGAGAGTGTAGAGAGGAGGAGGAAGGTGTAGAGGGAGGGAGGAGGGTGGGAGAGGAATGTAAAGAGGAGATAGGGGTAGGGATGGGGTATGGTGGAGAGAGGTAGGGACGGGCTGAAGGGGGATGGGAGGGGAAGGGGGTAGATAGACGGATGGATGGATGGGTGGACGTAGGTAGGTATGTTACTTGTATGTGTATGTGTGTTTGTGGGTTAAGATGCTTGTACACACAGTATATGAATACATGCATATATACATACATAAGTAAATGTGTGTGTGTATATATATATATATATATATATATATATATATATATATATATATATATATATATATATATATATATATATATATATATATATATCTGTGTGTGTGTGTGTGTATATATATATATATATATATATATATATATATATATATATATATATATATATAGAGATAGACAGATAGATAAAGAGATAGACAGATAGATATATAGATAGATAGTTAAATAGATACATAAGGAGATATACAGACAGATAAAGAGAGAGACAGATATATATATATATATATATATATATATATATATATATATATATATATATATATAGAGAGAGAGAGAGAGAGAGAGAGAGAGAGAGAGAGAGATACATATATATATATGTGTGTATGTGTGTCTGTCTGTGTGTGTGAATAAACCGTTTGGATGTTTCACTACATGCACGCTAAATGCACCTGACAGCGAGGCGGCGAGAGGAGGCTTACTCGGGATGCAACGCAGCCAGTGAAAAGGCATTGCAGTAAGATAGAAATGGTGACAATAGGTAAAATATGATCCAGTAAACAATAACAGCTGTTGGAATAACACATTAAGCTTTAATCAGCCTAATCATCAATTTAGATATTATCGCAAATTTAATCGTGACCAGATTAAAACCGGGAGTGTTACCCCCGTGGATTTAATCAACACTATCATCACTAATCCTTAATCCAATATTAAATCCTCTATAATTATTAATCAAGGGATTAGTAGACGTCATTAAATACATCCACTATATTATCCATGAAATACAACCCATACTATCCTCATTCTACAAGAAAAATAATGATCATGCTTAATGCAAATAAGACCTTTTTTTATTTAAAATCCAAAGACCGTGTCATTCTA
>BOPN01001106.1:302500-305000 GCA_017312705.2 Penaeus japonicus | reverse complement strand
TTTATTTATTTACATAGACATAATTGTTCAAGGTATGTCTTCTGATTATTTTTCAGGGCAATTATTCCAAAGTGAGTGAGATTTTTATAAGAAAAATGAATTATGCTTTTCTGATTTATTATTCATATTAATTAGCTACAATCTAATATTCTCTATTAATTCGTATTTAGTCTAAATTTTAAACTGTCTCATTAAAGTGACGAAATCAAAATTCATTTTTCTTTATACATCATACAGTTATGCTGAACTAAAACCTCGCCTGTCAAATGCAATTCAGACGTAAAAATGATTCCCGATAAAGAGCTAGAGATGCCACAGCTACTCATAAGACGATTTATTTTTTGCATATATGTCTATTATACTAAAATACTTATCACACCATCTACCTTTACCATTTTTGCATTTGCATCTCATATTTCTGTTCACAAACATACTTGACACTGCAACTAGGATGGCATAAGATGAATATTCGGTAGAGCGATGTGTGCCACCCATATAATTCTTTTATTGCCCTTGTTTTGTTGAACATACAGTGGATGGTTCCTTGCATTATATTTCTCACTTCATCTTTATACTAATCAATCCTTCCTCATTCACCTACTTGATTGATTGTTATGCTGACAACTGAATTTTGGATTTTTGGATTTCGTTTCAATTTTCAACCACCTTCATCCATTATATTTGCCAATCTCTGTTAGATAGAATTAACCATTTGTGGAAAAAATTTGGTTTTCCCCACATTTACCTAGTCTGGATCAACCACGTCCACCTCCACGAGGATGAGTATTTCCTTCTTCATAGCAACGACCATCAGACTGGTCATGTATTCCATAATCATTCCGGGCCTGCTCCGATTTTTGGCTTCCAGAGCCACGACGGTCTCACGAGAAGACGCCTGTTTTACCGTCACATTATTGGGTCCACTGCGAAGTACCGCAACCACGGTTACTTCTTGCCGGGCACAGCTCCGATTTCTCGGCTAAAAGAGCCAAGAGTCTTGCTCCCTGTAGCAAAATGACCTGTCGTATGGTCACTTTAAGAAGAGATGCCGCCAACGCGGTAACTTTTCGGCCAAGTCGCGCTTTCCATGGAGAACTCACCACGAGTAAACTAACGACTTCATAGTCAAATATATGTACCAGTAAAATGTTAATCGTAATCTATTTCTTTCCCCAGATTTATTTTTTGTGAATCATCTTTTCTCACATTAGACAGTAACTTCCCTTCTTATTCCAGGCCTCTCATAACTCAGATCATCATGTGCATTCTCCGAAATACCAATACTCACTTCCAATATGAAGTGAAGTATACTCACTCTTCGTGTTTCAGAACTACTACAGCCAAGGTGACATGTGACATGCATCATCTCGTCATAGTATTGAAATATGATCCCACTTACCCTGCATCTGTTAACCATCTTTCTTTCTCATGTTTCATCATCAACCCATTTTATGTTACAATTGATGCAATAGAATCCATGTCTCTCTTAGTCTTTAACATCATTGCAGAGGTTGGTTACCAAATTATGCCTTACTTGACCCATTCTGCGCCGCTAACTCATATTTCTTGTCGTAAGTGTTAGTTCAACTACATGTCACATCATTTGTTGCGTGATGCAGAAGGGAACATGCAATTTAAGTCAATGATAATTAGTTCAGTTTTTGTCTAAAATTGACATTTTGATATATCTAAAAGCATGTACTATCTGAACATCCTCTACTTCCCACCCTACTATTTTGGCAATCATCCATGCATTTGTTATGTATCGGGCACTATTCTATGACCTCATTCTAGGTCTGCAAGTTGAAGATGATTCAGAACGGCTTGATAAACTAGCCTTGTCAACTCTGATGTCCTGACACTTCCATCTTGAGGACTAGCATGCCTTCGCAACCGCGTGGGTTTAGTTGCACAAATAGGATAAGTGGTCACCCAGGGTGTTGAATGTTCACAATTACGGTGAAAGAGAGATATAGTAGTAGTTAGTCCTATTTGTTTCATTCCTTGTTTTTTCATTTTGTTTTACCAATGCATGACCAATATTTTGATTATATAAATCTTCGAGGACTTGCTTGTAGGTAGCCGACGATATGAGGTTTATATAGTATGTTTATTTATGATTTCAAATACATCAGTATACAAAGCATACATGAATATCACATTCTAGCCAGGTCAGGTCAACTTTGATGGACAGGTAATTCCCACATAGTTGCCCCCCCCCCCCAATTATGTCGATCCTCATAAGAATCCTTTTAACTGCCACGCCCTACATTCCAGACTACCTTCCCACGTAATCACTGCTGGAAACTACTGATATGAATACCTTTCCATATAACCGAGATGTCTAGAGCAGACAGGTAAACCGGGATCGACTGCTAACACCTCATTTCTCTGCCTGTTTATATGTGTCGTGATAGTGTTTATTACTATGATCATTGTGCTGGAATGTAAATTATATCTCGTGTCCCACAACGTCAGATTATCTGCGTTATAGAATAAA
>BOPN01001106.1:257500-260000 GCA_017312705.2 Penaeus japonicus | reverse complement strand
TCTCTCCCCTTCTCTCTCATCTCTCCCTTCCTCCCTCATCTCTCCCTTCCTCTCTCATCTCTCCCTTCCTCTCTCATCTCTCCCCTCCTCTCTCATCTCTCCCTTCCTCTCTCATCTCTCCCTTCCTCTCTCATCTCTCCCTTCCTCTCTCATCTCTCCCTTCCTCTCTCATCTCTCCCTTCCTCTCTCATCTCTCCCTCTCCCTCTCTCTCTCATCTCTCCCTCTCTCTCTCATCTCTCCCTCTCTCTCTCATCTCTCCCTCTCTCTCTCATCTCTCCCTCTCTCTCTCATCTCTCCCTCTCTCTCTCATCTCTCCCCTTCTCTCTCATCTCTCCCCTTCTCTCTCATCTCTCCCTTTCTCTCTCATCTCTCCCTTCCTCTCTCATCTCTCCCTTCCTCTCTCATCTCTCCCTTCCTCTCTCATCTCTCCCCTTCTCTCTCATCTCTCCTTTCCTCTCTCATCTCTCCCTTCCTCTCTCATCTCTCCCTTCTTCTCTCATATCTCCCTTCCACTCTCATCTCTCCCTTCCACTCTCATCTCTCCCTTCCACTCTCATCTCTCCCTTCCTCTCTCATCTCTCCCCTTCTCTCTCATCTCTCCCTTCCTCTCTCATCTCTCCCTTCCACTCTCATCTCTCCCTTCCTCTCTCATCTCTGCCTTCCTCTCTCATCTCTCCTCTTCTCCCTCATCCCTCCCTTCCTCTCTCATCTCTCCCTTCCTCTCTCATCTCTCCCTCCCACTCTCATCTCTCCTTTCCTCTCTCATCTCTCCCCTCCTCTCTCATCTCTCCCTTCCTCTCTCATCTCTCCCTTCTTCTCTCATCTCTCCCTTCCACTCTCATCTCTCCCTTCCTCTCTCATCTCTCCTTTCCTCTCTCATCTCTCCCTTCCACTCTCATCTCTCCCCTTCTCTCTCATCTCTCCCTTCCTCTCTCATCTCTCTCTTCCTCTCTCATCTCTCCCTTCCTCTCTCATCTCTCCCCTTCTCTCTCATCTCTCCCCTTCTCTCTCATCTCTCCCTTCCTCTCTCATCTCTCCCTTCTTCTCTCATATCCCCCTTCTTCTCTCATCTCTACCTTCTTCTCTCATCTCTCCCTTCCACTCTCATCTCTCCCTTCTTCTCTCATCTCTCCCCTCCTCTCTCCTTCTCCCCTCCTCTCTCCTTCTCCCCTCCTCTCTCCTTCTCCCCTCTTCTCTCCTTCTCCCCTCCTCTCTCCTTCTCCCCTCTTCTCTCCTTCTCCCCTCTTCTCTCCTTCTCCCCTCTTCTCTCCTTCTCCCCTCTTCTCTCCTTCTCCCCTCTTCTCTCCTTCTCCTCCTCCTTCTCCCTCCTCTCTCCTTCTCCCCCTCTTCTCTCTCCTCCTTCTTCTCCCTCTTCTCTCCTTCTCCCCTCTCTCTTCTCCTTCTCCCTCTTCTCTCCTTCTCCCCTCTTTTCTCTCCTTCTCCCTTCTTTCTTTCCTTCTCCCCTCTTCTCTCTCCTTCTCCCCTCTTCTCTCCTTCCTTCTCCTCTTCTCCTTCTCCCCTTTTTCTCTCCTTCTCCCTCTTTCTCCTTCTCCCCCTCTTCTCTCCTTTTCCTTCTCCTTCTCCCTCTTCTCCTTCTCCCTCTTCTCCTTCTCCCCTCTTTTTTCCTTCTCCCCTCTTCTCTCCTTCTCCCCTTTTCTCTCCTTATCCCCTTTTCTCTCCTCCTCCCCTCTTTTCTCCTTCTCCCCTCCTCTCTCCCACTCCTTTTCCCTTGTAAGTTTGCCATATTAATTTGTATTTATATTTCATGTTTGCTGTCGTTGTTATTTGTCCATTAAATATTACTTGCATATGTACGGTTTAGCCGTTATATGCTGTACATATACATATATATCATTGTATTCTATATTTACTTCTTATTGTATTCTATATTTACTTACTCTTCCATGCCATTCTATTTGTTACATATATATCTTACCACAGACATATAAACATACATATGCAACTGTTTACTCTTCTGTTTCCGTCACGTTAGACACACCAGTGTTGTTTTGTCTTTCCCTTCGCAAGAGCTATGCACACATACAACACTTCCGCCCTCGCATTATAATGCCACATGTCGCACACGTGATTCACAAATCTTAAATTTCGGCGGAAAGTCTCACCTCGCTCGGAGGAGGTGGAGCAGCCCTCACTCCAATAAACTTCCTTCCTAAAAAACTGTTTCGGCAATGTTCTTCACACACTAAGCCCGAGAACCCCATCATTCTTGAAGAGCTCGCCATCAAGACCTCTAGACCCCTCTTTCTCCCTCTCCCTTCCTCTCGCTCTCCATATCCCATATGATTTTCTTTTTCAACATCCTTGATTTTTTTATTATTTTTTTTATTGCAGACTGTGTTAATGGACAATCTCCTCACTTCCTAATTAATCACTTCGCGTTGCCAATGCGTCATTCACTCGTTTCGACTCCTGCATCCGAGACAAATGTCACTACGAGTATGGCGCATGTGTTTTGACCATGATAAGAGTCCAACCTAG
>BOPN01001106.1:232500-250000 GCA_017312705.2 Penaeus japonicus | reverse complement strand
GCAGAAACATATGTTTTAATAACAATAATAAACAATATACTGTTTTTATAACAATAACTTAAAAACATATATGTTTAATAATAATAATAAATATATACTGTTTCACTGTTTTTATGAAAAAAAACATGTAAACATGGTAAAAGCATATATATGTATATATATGTATATGAATAATATATATAGTACTTAATATTTTTATATATATATATATATATATATATATATATATATATATATATATATATATATATATATATATAATCTATCTATATCTCTATATCTATCTCTATATCTATCTCTATATCTATATCTATATCTATATCTATCTCTATCTCTCTACCTCTCTCTCCCCTTTCTATTTCTCTCTCACCTCTCTATCTCTCTCTCTCTTCTCTATCTCTCTCTCCCCTCTATGTCTCTATCTCTTTATCTCTATCTGTCTCTCTCTCTCCTCTCTCTATCTCTATCTTTCTCTCCCCTCTCTATCTCTTTCTCTCCTCTCTATCTCTTTCTCTTTCTCTGTCTCTCTCCTCTCTCTATCTCTGTCTCTCTCTCCCCTCTCCATTTTTCTCTCTATATCCCTCACTCTCTCTCTCCTCTTTATCTCTATCTATCTTACCTCTCTATCTCTCTTGCTCTCTCCTCTCTTTCTCCTCTCTATCTATCCTCTCTTTCTAATCTCTCTCTCCTCTCTTTCTCATCTCTTTCTCTCTCTCTCTTTCTCCTCTCTCTCTCTCCTGTCTTTCTCTCTCTTCTCTCTTTCTTCTCTCTCTCTCTCTCTTCTCCCTTTCTACTCTCTTTCTCCTCTCTCTCTCTTTCTCTTCTCTCTTTCTGCTCTCTTTCTCCCCTCTCTCCCCCTCTCATTCAAATCCCCGTCCCCCTTACCTTCACCCACTCCCTCCCCCACTTCATACCTTATTTTTTAAAGCCTCCTGTTTCTGCTGCTGCTTGTCTTTGCCATACTGGATGTGGGCTGGAAGGCTGATGTACCTGGCTGGCCTTTCGGACATGTGCACTTGTGCGACTTGGTTAATACCTATGGTGGAAAAAAGAGTGAGTAGGAAGGATAAAGTCTGAACGTCCAAGAGTAATCTATGGTATCAGTATGATATGATGAACATTACACAAAAAAATATTATATTAGAAATAATACACACCTAAAATTTCTGGGAACATATAGGCCTTGAGCCATCCCACTAGTGGTGTTGGGCCATGGGTGTAGTGACTCTCCTTGTGGTAAAAAAGGATGCCATCGAGAGGCACGGGGAAGGGCAAAGGTTCGTTGACTAGCCTGGTCAGGGTCTCTGTTGTGCAGTCGTAATACGGTAAGGTTACAAATCTGTGGGGAAAAAGGTTGATATCTTGGGGGGTTTGTACACGCAACTCTGTGAACACACTGCTATACTACCATGTTAAATATTAAGCTTTGTTTGAATATCCCTGTGCCTCCTTTGCATTTTTTTTTTTTTTTTTTTTTTTCTCATTTATTCCTTGGCAGTTCAAAATTCTCAATAACAAAAAATAATGAAGTAAAGAGTATATTTCACAAAAGCAAAGACAATGAAAGGAACTTTACTTCCACATATCTTTTCCATACTCTATTACAAAATTTCCTTCCACAAAGTCTACTTCCATTTACTATATGACATAGATATATGCCATATCACAACTACTAAATTAACTTAATCTTTTCAATACACTATCAAACATCCATGTTAAAGCTCTTTACTATAGATCATTAAATTCTAAAAGAATATTTCAAGCTACACACTCAAAAAAGAGCCAATGAAATATTGACCTTTTGAGCAGCAAACAAGCATCAATCTATCACCAATATTGAAACAGGTTCTTTAACACACCAGTTTGATATCCACTGTATCTCTTCTGTGACAAAACTATGAAGTCTAATCAAATTACGCAAAATAGGCAATAGAATGAGTAACCGTATAGGAAAACAACTCTTTATGAATCTGCAACAACAGAACATAAATCAAAGTAAACCCACTATCATAACTCAAACAGCATGAACAACAGTATACACATGATACCCTTTACTGTATACTCACTTGTAGGGATTGTATTGGGATATTTCAGCAGCATCAGGGGTTTCCTCTAACATCCTCGATTTCAGCCATTCAAATCTGAACTGTGTCTGAAGAAGAGAGCATGTATGTGAGAGAAGATACCTAGGTCTTTAAGAAGGCCAAAGTCTGATGAAAGAAAAGAACATGAGGAAGAGAATAATATAGTAAAAGCAAGAGTAAAGACAGCAATTATAATAAGGAAATAGATACTTCCATCATATATCAAATTACAAATTCAATGCATAAAAGAAAAAAAATCAGTATTTATATATCTACATATATATATATATATATATATATATATATATATATATATATATATATATATACATATACATACGTATATACATATATAAACATATATATTTACATATATACATATATACAGATATTAACATATACATATATATATACATATATACATATATATGTATATATAACGGAGCAACAAGAAAGTTAGATCTTTGATTTCCCCGTGACCACTACTAACCTGGAAAGATATATATAAATATATATATATATATATAAATATATATATATATATATATATATATATATATATATATATATATATATATATACATATACATATACATATACATATAATAAATTAGAATATGAAGAATAACAGTAATGGTAATGGTAATGGTAATGGTAATGGTAATGGTAATGGTAATGGTAATGGTAATGGTAATGGTAATGGTAATGGTAATGGTAATGGTAATGGTAATGGTAATGGTAATAGTAGTAGTAGTAGTAGTAGTAGTAGTAGTATTAATAATAATAATAATAATAATAATAATAATAATAATAATAATAATAATAATAATAATAATAATAATAATAATAATAATAATAACAATAATAATCATATCATAATCATTTTCATTGTTATCATTAGCATCATAACAACAAGAGTAATAATAATAATAATATTAATAATATTAATAATAATTCTAATTCTAATACTAATAATAATAATTTAAAAAATTATAATAAAAAACAAAATAATAATAATAATAATAATAATAATAATAATAATAATAATAATAATAATAATAATAATAATAATAATAATAATAATAATAATAATAATAATAATAATAATAATAATAATAATATTAATAATAATTATGTTAAAAATTATGATAATGATAATGATAATGATAATGATAATGATAATGATAATGATAATGATAATGATAATGACAATGATAATGACAATGGTAATGATAACTATAATAATAATAATGAAGATGATCTTGAGAAGGAGGAGCAAGATAAGGAATCAAAAGAATTCAACCCACCTCACATTCCATGATAGATTGGTTGAGCCAAACGACAAGATCTAGGACAAAAAAGGTCTTTTCTGTAATTGACCAAATGCAGTCAAGTAACGCATAGCCTTTTCTCTTGCTGTGGTAGCAACCCCCCGGCAGTAGGGAGGGGAACTGGTTGACCATGATGCCTGATTTCGTATAGGCTCGCGTTCTGCCCTGAGTGGTTGGGATGGAAAAAGCCTTTAGAGCTAAAGAGACATGTAAACTTTCAAAAACTGATAGTGATGTATAATGTACAATTTTCATTTTTTCTGGATTTTGTATAACACAAGGGAAGGACTCTCTAAGCTATTAGTTTTACTGCATAAAATAAATCAGCCAAACCATTTCCTTCAAAGTTAATTTTGGTCAACTGTATTTGTCAAAAAGAAAATATGATAAAAAATCTTACTTTGGCCATGTAATTTATAATTTCAAAATCATGCATCACAACATAAAAAAAAAAGGTTCATGCACTACTTACCCTCGCTGACACAATCAAAGTCCTTTTCCCGACAGGACATAGCACTGAAAGATATGATGTGGCAAAGTCCTCTGGAACATCAACCAACCATTCACTCAACATGAGGAAGTTGCGGTATTTTTTTGGCTTCTTATAACACACTCTTTCCTGTCAACAGAGATGGATTTATTCATCTTCAATTTTTTTTTTTCTCTTCCTCTTCATTTCAACAATTTTCTTTTTCAAAAATCAGACAAAATCACAATCTTATAGTCAACTTTTCAAAGCATCACTATATTCACCAATTTACCTTTTCATATTCCATGCTATCATCTGAAGAACTACTCTCTGTGGCTGCATTTTCTTCTTCAATATTACGAAGGTGATTGAGGAGATCATACCTCGCCCTAAAGACAAAATCACATTTATTTTTTTTTACTGTTCTTTTTTTTTGGGGGAGGGGGGGGGAGTTGTGCCACATATTACAAGAACTCTTATTTTGCATTGCTCTTACCAAGTTCATTCATTTAAGAAAGAAGTAAGGCACACAAAAGAAGGCACCCAAATGGTTAAGGGATACCATACATAATGAGAATTCTTATTTCATACTTATTTTAAAATCCATTCATTCCCTTGTCAAAACAGGCATAAAGAGGTCTTTAAATGACTGGGACAGCGAGAAAAAATGGTTATAATGGGTGTGGGAATGGGTGTAGTTTGTATTTCACACTCCCTACTTTCCATTGAGAAAAAGAATGCAGGAAAACAGCCTATTCGTTTTTTATTGACCATGCTCAACTATGTCAGCTTGGATTGAATGTCAAAATTCCAAATATACTCGGTAAAGTATCTGCAGACTAGTGGGGTTAAGCATATACAAGCAAGTTCCAACTTCAAACCAATCACAAGCAATAATTTTCTCTAATTTCAACTTCTCTTCCAAAACTTACTCCTTCCTTGCTTCCAGAACTCTTTTTCTTCTCTCATCCTGGGAGGAACCTGATCGCTTGACTTTGTACAGTGAAAAATATGGGTGTTCTGCGTAGGGCGTGTTTGGGTGCTCTGTCACTGCAACCTCTGTGAGGTTGCTCAACAAGTCTTCCATGTTTGACCTGTAAATGACAAGCAACATTCAGTAAGAAAAAAAAGCTTTGTTTTGCTATGATCCTTTTACTGTCTGATTCCTTTTCTATAATCTGAGTAGCAAGTAAGAACACCATGAACATAATATTTTCTTATTTAAGATATATTGGACTACTTGCTTGCAATAATTCTCTTATATTGAGAGAGAAAATAAATCTATAACTACTTAAAACAACTCCCATGCACATCATGTCATTCACTGAGGAAAAAGTTGGATTATAATATACAAAAAATACCTAGACAAATAATGATTAAAGAATAAACAATAATAAACAAGGATAAACACTCCAAAAAATGCATGCAACTGAGAAATCCAATTACATCATGACTTTTACTAAACTTCTATGAAAAATAAAACAGTATACAAGACAAAAAAGGATTTGTGAATTGTCTGGAACCATATATTGTTTATTCTCTCTACCTATTAATAGTAATTTGATTACTTCTATCCCCATTTCATTTGGTTAAAAAAAAAATTTCAAAACTATATATTTCCTTGCACAAACGAGGTTACAGAAGAGTTTACTCAAGTGATCTAGTTCAGAGTTAATAACACACCCCGGTTTTCGGAAATTAAAATCATTGGTAAACATTAACCATGCTGCCTGTCACACATGATAAAACAAATAAAACATATAACTTCGAGAGTCGATTCCAATGACAAATCTCATCTCTTCACCTCTAAATACTATCCAGATAGATTTACCTATACCTAAATGTATGATAGTGTTATAGAGTTATCAGTGGAGACGAAGGGAAACGTTTCTCCAAGTTGCTCTTCGCATGTTTGTTTTGGTTACCGTTATCCTCACCAAGATCCTCACTCTCACCAATATTTACTTTTTTTGCTTATTACTAAATTGTGTTATGTGCTTTTTCACTCGTGCTTTAATTTGGTTTTTAAAACATACATTCATTTTAAGATATATTTTGAAAAATAGAATTTTTTTTTAGCTATCTGGCACTCTGTCCATGTGAAAATAACATGTAAACAAACGCGGTGTCTCTCACGTGTGTCTTCCGTTTATCGGCCGACCTTTTTTCGGACTAAATACTTGTGTTACGCGGAGTAGCTTCTCCTTGAGCAATAGCTTTTATGTAGTATTTGAAGGTTATTCAGAGACAATTGTCGCGAGATCAAAATGAGCTTCGATGTGCCGGATTGGGGTGACACCGATGCATTCTCTTACCATTTCGATCTGCCAGTTGATATACCTTTGGTAGGTTAATTTGGCTCTATTATAACATTATTTGCAGATTGTGTAATCATGTTACTTGCCATTTTTGTTGATTTAAACTATTTTCTTCAAACCATTCACATAGGAGCACAACGTTTGGGAGTTCATTCCAGTTTCTTTTCTATGTGTATAGATGAAAAGAACAGACATTTGACATTACGCTTTGGTAATATAGTTAAAATCAGATGCATTGTATATAATACAACTGTTATCTTAACAAGGTCTTTAAACATCTTGCCACGTCAGTCATTAATTTCAAGATTTCAAAACATATGATATTATGTAACATTTAGTCCTTATTTACTTGCCAGAATATCAAGCAAGATCAAAGCTCTTTCTTTTATCAAAAGACCTGTTAATATATGTTTCTCTTTACTCAGTTTCTCTCTCTCTCCATCACTTATTTGATACATATAGTAGTAAAGAAGAAAGAATCAAGGGAAAAAAAATTTACACATGGAATGTCTCATTTCAGGCAATAACTGGTGGTAGCAAGAAACGTAAGGAAGAAGAAAATACTCCAGTCCAGAAGAAGCAAAAGTTAAGTAATGGCAATGAGATGCAAACGAGCAGTAATGAAGCTCAGGAGAACTCAGCCATTACAAAGACAAAGAAGAAGAAGAAGAAAGGAACTGCAGAGAGTATAACCGAGACAGCAGTTATTCCAAACGAAAATGGTGTTTCCCATAAGAAGAACAAGAACAAGTACAAGGAGATCAATAAAGAGCAGAAGCGAAGAAAGATGGAGAATGGGGACGGCATCAAGTGGCATCCATCGTGGTGCATACCAGATGTAGCAATAGAGGATAAGAAAGTTTCAAACAATTTGGAATTGGAAGAGAAAAATGGAGGCATGGAAGAGCCACTTAAAGGGAAAAAGAAAAAGAGAAAAATTGATGAAGTGAATGTTGACATTAAAAATGAGGATGCTGGTTTCATCCTGCAAGATGAAAAAGCAAACATATTAAATTCAGCAGGACTTACTAATGGAACTTTGCAGGCAATTCCAAAAGTTGAGAATGGAGAAATGCCAAGTAAGATTAAAAAGCAAAAAAAGAAAGATGAAAAAGCATTAGAAAATAGTGTAATTGAAAAGGATACAGCTCTAGCAGGACCTACGAGAGAGTCAGATTTAAATACTAAAAAGCAGAAGAAAAAGGGTAAAAAAGCATCTGAAAAAAGTGCAGTGTTAAATGTGACTGAAGATTTACAGGAAATTCCAGAAGCTACAAATGGGGCTACAATGAGTAAGACTAAGAAACAGAAGAAGAGCGATAGGAAGGCGTTAGAGGAAAATACACTTTCAAAAGAAATCACTACTGAGTCAAATCTAAATGAAAGCTTTCAGGAAATTCCTGAAGTTGGGAATGAAGAAATTTCAGTTAAAACTAAAAAGAAGAAGAAAAAGAAGAAAGTTGTAGAAGGAAACACAGTTCCTGCTGAACTTAATAGAGAATCAAATTTGAATGAAAGTTTACAAAATCCTGATGCTGGGAGTAAAGAAACTTTAAAGAAGACTAAGAAACAGAAGAAAATGGAGGCAAAGGGTTTAGGAAAGACCTCAGAGTCCATAGGCCATACTGTGGAATCTGGTCTGAATGGAAATGTACAAGAAATTCCTGAAGCTACTGGAAGAGAAACACTTGGCAAGAGTAAAAAACAAAAGAAAAAAATGAAGGCTTTAGACATTTCCATTACAGATGTTAAAGATAACTCAAGTATAAAAATAGAATCAACTATAGAAAATTCTTCAAAAGAAGATAACAAGAAACCAGATAAAATAAAAGCTAAAACAAAGAAAAATACAAACAATCCACTTAACAAAGAGAAAGCTACTACTAGCAAAGGGGAATCAGACACCCAGAAAGGAAAGAAAAAGAAAAAGAAGAACCAAAAGAAGATGAATGATGCAGAGGAGGAAAAAGAATTTCAGGAAAAAGACCCTCAATTCACATCAGACTTAGATTCACTGTTGAAGAAACTTGACTTCGACCAGTTTGATATGAAGGATTTTGAGGAGGAGGACGATGACGACCACGATGATGTAGCAAGAGAGGTGGAAGACTTGTCCGAGTCGGAAATGTCTGATTACGAGGAAGAGGGTCAAAATGAAGGCATGGCAGAGAAAGAAGAGGATGATGGGGACATTGCTGATGATGAGAGTGATGAAGAGGTGAAGGGCAAAAAGAATAAAAATCTTTTCTTCTTTCTCCGATTGGGTCTCGGTTCGGGTCCTTCGTTTTTCAACCTGTTCTTCTAAAACGAGCCTTACGATCTTTTTTTACTTTTCGATCTAACGACAAAGCCTGAACCAAAGAAGGAAAAGCCAAAGTTGAGTGCTGCAGAGGCTCTCAAGCAGAAGATGATTGTTCAACTCAATGCTGCAAGATTCAGGCAAGTTTTATGTTGTTTGTTAGAGTAATATGGTAGGTTTCTCCAGGTTGCAGTTTACAGTATTTTTCCATCTTTACATCTATAGTTTTGTAAGTATGACATCTGCCTGTTCACACATTTTATTTTACAGTATGCTATAATGTAGCTTGAAATAAAGTCAGCAGATATATAACAATTTTAATAATTTTGATAAAAATTTATAACCCATAGCATGGATTATCATACAACTTATTATAATAAGAGTACTAATCCCTAACCCTCCACTCACTCACTCACTCTCTCTCACACACACAAACACAAACATACACAACAAATACACACGAATGATGATGATAGTAATGATACTAATACTAATAATAATATTAATGCTAATAAAAATAACATCACATGCTTTCTTCCCACACAATAGGATGGTGAACGAGGAGCTGTACACAACAACAAGTGAAAAAGCAAAGGCCATGTTCAAAAGAGACCCCGAGGCATTTAAATCTTACCACGTGGGCTACCAGAACCAGGTAGAGCAGTGGCCTATCAACCCCCTTAATGTTATCATTACTTGGCTGAAAAAACAGTAAGTGTCCTTCATTGGTACTATGAGTACTTAGAAAGTTTGTTGTCATTGTTTGATATTATTGTGATAATGATTTTTGGTATATTTTAATACTATTGTTATTGCTATAGAATAGAATATATAGAATTATAGAAAATAATATATAGAATTTGGAGGTAATAAGAAGTATACTGTTTTCTTTAACCACTCCTGAATTTGATGTTCTCAAGAAAAAGAAGTTTTTTATTTATTTATCCCCCCCCCTTTTTTTAATGATAGAACATATGAAGAAAGGCTATAGTAATGTAAAGTTTCTCTGTTAACTCCAAAGTTAACTCTTAGTAGAAAATGTCATATTTGTTTTGTGGTCTACTTCAAATAGTCACTTGGTCAACCAGAATTTGTTCTGATTGCTACTAGAGGTCACTGTACACCTTTCCACATTGCTACCGTAAGTGTAAAGGTAGGGTAAGGGTAAGGGTAAGGATGAGGGTATTGGAATTGGGAAGGGTAAGGATGAGGGAAGCTTAAGAGATTAGGCCTTTCTCCAAGCCTTATATACTCTTGGCAGGTGCAGTAGAACAGTTTCAGCGTGTTTGCGTTCAAATGAGTTAGCAAAATAATAAAGTCAAAAACTTATAAGATCTTTATATATTTAGGTCCTTGTATACATTTAACATTGCATGATTCGAGGATTACCCAAAGTGGAGAACCATTTGTTTATGTAATGTTATCCTTGACCCTATAATTGTATTTTCAGAGAAACAGTAGAATTATAGGGCTAAGAGTTAAAAGGGATTCCCTTGTAAAGATTGCACAGATATCTATCCATGATTAGTTAATTTTCACCTTCCTTCCAGACCAACAGTTCAATAACTTTCCCCTCCCTTCCTCAGACCTAAGGATTGGATTATTGCCGATTTTGGGTGCGGTGACGCTAAGTTATCTATGAGCGTCCCACAGACGAAGGTCCACTCTTTTGACCTGGTGGCTGCCAACAATAGGGTCACTGCCTGTGACATGGCGCACACACCCCTGAAACCTGGGTCTGTAGATGTGGTGGTCTTCTGCCTATCGCTTATGGGTACCAACATCAAGGATTTCATCATTGAGGCCAATAGGGTGTTGAAGAAAGGGTATGTATGGCAGTGTTCAAATCATTGTTCCTCACCCTTTTTTCTTTATTTATTAGTTTCTTATATACATATATTTATCCAGATCTATCCATCTTTATCTATCTCCATCAATCTATCTGTCTGTCTGTCTGTCTGTCTGTCTGTCTGTCTGTCTATCTATCTATCTATCTATCTATCTATCTATCTATCTATCTATATGTCTATATTTCTATATGTCTATATGTCTATATATATATGTCTATATATATATATATATATATATATATCTGATTGCCAAGTTTTGTTTCTTGTATATTTAGAACCTTCTCCAGACACCAAGCCATATGTTATGATTTCATTCAATTGCCTCCAAAATGAAATACATTCCCTTTTCTCATGTCTCTCTCTTCTTTCTCCAGTATTTCCTTTTTCTCATTCCCCTCTCCCTCCTCCCGCTGTTTCAATCAAACCAATATTGCCTTTTTCTTCTCTCTTCTTGTCCCATTTCCCCCCCTAACACTCACTTTTTTATTATCTCTATGAATAATCTTTCTCTCCTGTTCTCTTCCTTTTTTCCCCTTTATCTTGCAAGCTAATGTTTTTTGTTTTCTCTCTCCACCAGTGGTATCATGAAAGTAGCTGAAGTGGAGAGCCGATTCACTAATCTCAATGATTTCCTGTTAAATGTATCACGTCTGGGATTCCACTGCACTCAGAAAGATGTCCAGCAAAAGTACTTCTACATGTTTGACTTCAAGAAGAACCGTGACTGCAAGAAAGCAAAGGATGTGCCTGAGATTGCACTAAAACCGTGCATGTATAAGAAGAGATAGGGTTTATTGTTTGTTTGTTTTCTTATTCTTTTTTGTAGGGTCAGCTTTTATATGTGTCTACTCATTTTGTTTTTTGTTTTTTTTATTAGGGAGATGTTATGGTAAATTAATATTTATGACTTGTTGGAATTAATGAAATATGGTTGACTTTTTAAAATATTAAATGATAATTCATTTCATTTTATTTTTGTGTACATATAATATATGTAAGTGTACTGTACATCATATTTTTTGCCAACACCAGTTAAAAGAAAATGGAGTGAAATAAAAAGGAAAAATACTTCTTACATTGTTTTTAACCCAATACCACCGGCCGCCAGCCACAGACGGCGATTATGTAATATGATAGCGCCGGGTGCCGGCATAGGCCGTCAATAATATAATTGATTTAGGCCTATGCGTTCGAGAGCCCCGGTATTGAAGCCACAAAAGACGAAACAGTCCCAGCGGAAATGGGTTAACTTCACCTGTAGGACATAGAAATATTAATATTTTTTATCCTGGATTTTTGTATCTGAATTATAGCTTCTTGATATACCTAGTCTTAAATGATCAAGATAGTTTATTTCTATACCTAAAGGATGACTGTTCCTGTTCCATTCCCTCAAATTATCTAAGCACAGATAACTCTCATAAAGCCTCAACTTTAGTTGAATATAATTAAGTCAATAAGAATGTCTTTAATGCTCAATATACTGCTTGTATAATCTTCAGTGTTACTCTAGGAAATTATTTCCAATAATTTTGTACATCTTGGATATTTAGTTAAAATCTTGTATGCAGTTAATCAAGAGTTGTTGTTCCTTCTACAGAATTTCCAAGTTATTATCCCAGTCCATTCTAACATTTGTAGCTACATTTTCCATGCATAATAATGATCCTTGGTCTTAAGCTTCTCCTTATATCTACATATAGGGCATGTTTCATTGGGTGCAATCACTTTCATGATGCACTTTTCATTTTGTTGAAATAACAAACATTATTCCTTCAGTTTTTTAACTAGAACATCGTATCAAATGCTAATTAGTATCGCATTGCTATTATACCATATACTGACTCATATATCATACCCAAAGTCTGGCAAATAACAGAAAACTCAGAAAATCATAAGATGCTCATGCTTGGATTTATGTCTTCAGCTGTGACCCACTGTAAAGGGGTTAAACCAATGATAAGGTTTCCAGTTTTATAATATCAATTTTTATTCAGAACTGATTTACAACAATACTGGTTTAGAAAATAATACAATTCCTGTGACTAACAATATATTACATAATACACAAGTATCATGTGGACAATAGTATCATCCTTTATCTTGTACAAAAGAAGAAGATTATATCAACACAAATATCATTCATACTTTCATTTTTCTCACTCTCTCTCAATACATTTAAAGGTATTCCATTTTCACCTTTTATGACTTACTGACAAGGTCTTAGGGCACACTGGGAGGTAGCACTTCTTTATTCTTTTCCTTATATGGACTAGAACTGAAGCTTCTTTGCTAAGGAACCTGAAAACAAAAATTCCTGAGTCAGAGCTAATTTTCAGTCACTATGAGAGTAGAACAGAAAGTTGCATGATCATAAAATAAGAATTACTACAAATAATTCTGCTGTATCTTAAAATTGAATTGACTGCAGAACTTTTAGACTCATTAACAGCCAAATATTCAGAGACGTCACTGTAATAAGGTAAAGACTTGCCTCCAAAGCCAGACTCCTCTATAATCTTTCGCTTGAGGGAAGGTTTCTCTGCCTCACTCCTCTGTCTAATGGTTGGCGGGAGAGGAAGCAGGGGTCCTGGTGTCGGGACTGGCTTATTGCTGGAGATAAGAGGTACAAAGATGATTAATTGTAATCCAAACTAATAAAGAAAATAGGAATATAAAGAGGGCTAATAAATGTATACACATGAAAAATATCACCATAGCACATGCTTATATCTACCTGAAATATTCCATCTTCAGAGCCTCAGTACAGCTGCATCGTTTCATGGGATTGATAGTGAGCAAAGACCCTAATAGCTGGAGAAGGTCATCACTAGCAGCAGGGAAGAGGTCTCGCAGTGGGGAACCCTCAAAATGCTTGAATGACACATAGTCAGGAAGCTTTGTCATGTCCTGCAAAGAGTGATGTCCATTATTAGCTATTAATCAAGAGATTCTTGGAATTTCTGCTGCTTTTTTACATTAGTCAAATCTTATTCTACTCTTAAGATTATGCATAAGTTAAGTTGAATTACTGTTAGATAAAGGATACTAAAGGCTAGTGAGTGTTCGGAAGGATGTAAGCTCCCTTTTCCTTTTGCTTCAATGGCCTCCTGGCTTTAAGGATGAAATCTAATTTTCACTTTTGATCCAAATGATCAGATTTGATTCTTTGCTCTCTGTATGAAACAAGATTACATCAATCCACCCATGTACAGAATCACATGCACAGTCATTAAAATAAGTATAAAAAATCAAAGAATGTTTTTCCTAGTTACTAATTCATTTTTCTAGAAATGTATCCAGAATAAAAGTTGAAAAGCTACAAAATCTCACAAACATGCATGAAAAACATATCTTAATTCTGAAGCATATTACACTTTCAATTCAGGTAAATAAAATATTATAATGTTGTTAAAATAACCACACCACCACATAGTTAAATTACCTAAAACAAACCCCAAGGCAAAAAAAAAAAAAAAAAAAAAAGAACAAACCCGCCAGTCATCATCGCCAGGAGTCCCAAGGGCAGTGAAGATCCTGGTGAGCTGGTCTAGGTCAGAGTCACCTGGGAAGTAAGGGCAGCGGACCAACATCTCCGCCAGGATGCAGCCAATTGCCCACATGTCTACCCCTGTGCCATAGGATCGTGCCCCAAACAGCAGTTCAGGACTCCTGTGAATCAGAAAAACAGGATGAGTAACCTGTGTTGTAAAGTTTACTAAGTAAATCATCTTATTTCATGAGGATTTTAAACTTTGTAAACCCAAACGTCTTTTCTCTTTTCTTTTTTACTATTCTGCCCTCTTAAATAAATCATTATTACATTATATCTGTCAATCCTGTCTGTCAAATTCCCTTAGGAAAATATATCTAAAAATCTAATGAGTAACACAATTTACTAAGCATGAACATGACTGCATGAACTTTACTTTACACATATAAAAATGTCTGAAATATTTTCATACCAATCTTTACAAAAATCAGAACAGTTAGAGGAAAACTAGACATCAAGAATAGCAGTTACTACAATCTACAAAATTAGCCCAATACTCACCTGTACCATCTTGTGACAACTTGATGTGAATACTGTCTGTTGGGAGAGCCAAAGAATCTTGCAAGACCAAAATCACCAATCTTAAGTATGCCATCTGAATTGACCAGCAGGTTGTTTGGTTTCAGATCCTGAATGTGAAAGAGGGAAAAAAAAGAAGGAAAGGGAGGAAAAGGAGGAAATAGAAAGGGAATAAGAGAAGTCAAGATTAAATCAAACATCATACAAATTTTAAAAAGTAAATTACATAGCAAATAAAAATACATATATAAATAAAAAGCTCCCCACATAGACACTCATGACTAAAGATATAATGAAATCCTTCAAGAAAACAACATCTCCTCATTCTCTCTTACTCTGTGTAGAATCCAGTGAAGATGCAGGAACTCCAATCCTTTTAATGTCTGAATCATGTATGCTTTTATGTTGGAAGGTGTGAGGATGATGTTGTCTGTGTCCTTGATAATCACCTGGTGGTAAAGACAGGAAAAAAAATTAAACAATGAAAGCATTAGAAATGGTGTGAGATATAAATGCCAGGCATGTTTTGCATAAGGTAAGTGAAAACAATGAGAATGACAATACTTAAATGATATTAATAATGATCATAATAATATTATCAATAAAAATATTAATGATCATAAAAATAATGGCAATAAAAATGATCATTATACAGAAAAAGAAACAAAAAATAGCAGCCTCAATCACACTCACCTCTAAATCAGTATCCATAAAATCAAACACCAGCGACACATTTGACTTGTATCCAAAGACATCCAGGAGGCCAATCAGGTTTGGGTGGTGGACCTCCTGCAAGAGTTTGATCTCTCGGAGAGCGGTTCGGTTGATGCCATCCCTTGCCTCCTCTCGGCTGCCAAGCTTGATCTAAAGGAACCATTAAAATAGTATGGAATTATCATTGAAATTAATTTATGGGGATGAATAGAAAAATAAGATAAGTAATAGTCATATAGTAATTCAGTTTACTTTAGTTCCCTGAACATTGTACAATCAAAAGTTATATAAAATATAATGTCGTCAACTATAACACCTTTTCAACATTTGCCTTTTTTATATCCCTGCTAATTCTTATCCTAAGCAAATATCAATGCCTAAACACTCTGATTTCCCACTAAAGTAACTTTTGTATCTGTTCAATCCACCCTTAAATTAAATAAATAAAATTTGCCTAAATGCAAAAAACACATAAGAAAAAATTACAAATCAGACAACTAGCTTTGTGTGCTATAATCATGGTACTTACCTTTTTGACAGCTACTATCTGTTTGGTCTCTACATCAAGGGCCTTATACACAGTAGCAAACTGGAGAGAAAAACACAAGAATCATATAATGCTGGCCTCAGATCTCAAACTTGTTTTTATTAAAAACTATGGTTAATATGGAGATCTTATTTAATTAGGAAATAAGATTAAGTAGCAGAATAGAACAAAAATATGAATATAGTTGAAGAAATTGTAAGATAAAATAAAAACAATAAAAAAAACAATGATTTCTCATCTAGCAGACAAATAGTGAGGCCTAGGCTAACCAGACAGAACACATGGCTAAATAAGTGATCAGGTGAGCCAAGCTAGACTTCCCAAGTTTTAAAAGGTAAAAGATTTGTGAAATCCTTATCATGTGTCTTTAACCCGTTCCCGACGGGGCCAATCCGGCTTAAATAGACCAAAATTCCGGGACTCTTGAATGCATAAGCCTAACGCGTCGGGATTCTCGGCCGCACTAGCCGCGAGCCAGCGCTGCGCGCTGGCTCCTCCCGCGCCCCGGGCTAGACAAAGTAACGCGTCCCCGTCGTGTAGCCCAAAAACCACTAGACGTGTTATCTTGTCATCCGTCGTTAACGGGTTAAGAATTGGGACACCCTTACAAAAGCTCATCTGGGTATAAATTCTGTTTACTCATCTGTCAGACAGCAGGTCCCAAACAGTAAAAATAATAGCTGCATAAGTAATAACAATAATCATAATAATGTTAACAATACAGCTAACAATAAATGACAAGCTGTTTTATTTCAAAAATATTATGATCCAAGCCTATATCTGCTCATAGGCTAAGAAGTAAATATTACAATATATAAAACAAAGCATGGTCTTAAATTCATGGTTGGTTGTACTAATCAACAAGAATAGGATTCTATAGATAGATTAAAACTAATGATAAAAAAAAACATGAAATAATATTTATTAGACATTTTAAAAATTCTGCGCTAAGTAAAGGTATGCCCACTATTGCTTATCGAAATCTGAAAATCTATGCTAAGGCCATACTGGAATCAGTGATTCCTGTCCACCAGAGATGTACATCAGGACCAGACTTGATAAACGCTAAGCACATGTATGCTACATCGCCTAAAATAGACTTTGGGCCTACCGTATCTAATGCGTCATAATACCTTGGAAATTGGGAATTCAATTGCTATTGGATGTGGTGGAGGTTTGTTAGCCATGCCTCTTGTTTCTGCATATTATTTTTGAAACTTCTTAACCCATTCGCGCCGGATGACATGCTGACACGTTTCATGGTTTTTGCGTCAGACACGGGTGACGAGATACCTGGGCAAAGCTGGTGCTCGGGGTGAGCGAGTGGGCAGCCCAGGCTCGCAGCTTGTGCGCCTGAGAGTCTCGAGGCGTTAGGCTTATGCATTTGAAAACCTTGGCATTATGACCATACAAAGCCGGAATCGCCCCGATGTGAGTGGGTTAAGGCTATATGACCTTTACAGCCATGACACTAGTTTTCCTCAATTTTTGTCCTGTCCTTGTCTCAAGTTTAACTGATACCTTTAAGCCAATTGCTGATCAAATCACTCCAAAATTAATATAATATGTCTGGCTAGGGCCAGATATATCCCTCATGCAAAAATCCTATTTGACAATAAATTGTCATTGGCAACTGTAAGCTCTAACTTACCAGAACATATAAGATAGAGAGTTAATGGCCATTCCTGGAAGGCTGAAGGCACAGAGGCCAAGGTGATTACTTGAGTCACTGCCATTATGAGCTTAACTTGCTATAGATTAGTGCTTATACCAAGGAGTATGGCTTTGCGTGTTCTCTATAGCCATTACCTCAGTC
>BOPN01001106.1:222500-227500 GCA_017312705.2 Penaeus japonicus | reverse complement strand
GCTTGCAGTTTCCATGGTTAAACTCGTATTTTTCCCAAATTGCAGAGCTGAATTTCCTGCTATGAGTGGCCAGTAGCCAGTATGACTATTATGAATGGGTAATATATATCACAAACAATTAATCAATACCAGTTTCATTGATATTTCTATTTTGTTAGAAGAACAAAAATGCACAACATAGAGAAAGTTTTTGCAGTAAGGTCACCATTTATTTGGCTTTTGTTATATAGGATATACAGATCAAGCAAGATTTTTTCCCCACAGGATGCTGCACATACCTCTCAGCTGCCTACCGCTGTGATGAGTCATGGAACAGACGACTAGAGAACCCTCTCATCAAAAGCATTAGTCCTAGTAAGTGTAATTGCGTATGCATGTGTGTTAGGTATAACAGTACAGGTGGATGTAATAGTTATAATGAAAGTAATAGTGCTGAATGATGATATATATATTTTTTTTTATGTCAGTAAATGTGTTCTTGCTGAGAAAAGCTGAAGTTCCTGCAGTAATGGCTTTGGCATAATGCAAGAATGACCAGCTGCAGGCAAAACCACTCTGTCATAAATGGCTATAATCTAAGCTTTGCATAATTTTCATTGCAGATGACTACTTTTATGAGCTTGACAGAAAGTACAAGCGAGAAGGAACTGTCAGTGCCATTGATGTGGATTTGGTAAGCATTGGAACTTTTTTTTAATCTACTTCTCTTTCATATACTCATACATTTTCTTCCTGAGGTAAGTCCTAAATTTCTATTATTACTAGTTTTGATATTGCCATTATTGGGCTATTCCCTCATTCTGTTCCTTTTTCTTTTGTATCTCATATCATTATCATGAAAATTCTTTAGTGCAGTTTAAAATCACATGAAAAAAAAGAAAAAAAATCATAATCACTTCTCCATTTAATGTAAAAGGAAATCTAGTGAATATTCATATGCTAGTACTAGCATATGAACCATTTCCCAGACACCCTTTGTGATCACATGATGTGCACATTACACAATTTTAAACTTCCTGGCCCAGAACCCTCTAGAAAAGCTGGCAGCTTGATTTGCTTTGCAGCTTGATTTCCAACTTTATAAAGTTCATTTTTAGTGAAATTGCACACTCATTGCCTGTTATACCTCTGTCTTACAGTTTGTAAACTGCATAAGCACCAAGAATGGTGAAACACTGGTGGATGAAACTGTTGACCTAGTCCACCGCCTGCGTCGCTCTCGGGAAACAAAACGCACACTCCCTTCAACAAACCATGCTGTCCTGCGCCTGCTCCAAGACATAGATAACACCCACGTCCTCCTGAAGCTGCTCTCTGACCCCCTCAACTATGGGGTGTTTCCCGACCATTATGTTGCTAATCTTCTCATGGATTCATACATTAAGAAGAAGGACTTTACAGGTTTGTTTCTGTAGTTTAGATAAAGGATTCTGAAATTTGTTTTTACTTTTTGCACATTGTAGTATGTGCCATCAAATTCAGGAATGAAATAAGTCGTTGTTCGATTAGCATTTACAAGTTTTATATTAGGTATCATGTTTTTAGTGTACATAAGTTTATGGTCATGTGTTAGCTATTCAAAAATTTCTTTTGGAAATAAAATTGAAATGATTGATTACGTATGATAACAAAAAATTGCGCTTGAAATATACTTTAAGATATATATTACAATTCCTCACTTTTATTCCCAGCTGCTGCTCGCGTTTCCTCGGTGAAGATGCTTCAAGAAGATTTTGGGCCCAAGCTAACCCAAGTCCTGACTCTGGCCTCGTGCTATTTCTATGCGACGTCAGATAACAATGAGCCATGGGAAGACTACACCCCAAAGGTGGAAGAACCTAAAGAAGAGGTTAGAGACTTCTCTTAAGTGTGACAGTCATTTTTTTTCTTTTTTATCTGTATACAGTATATATTCAGTCTTTGATGTTAACTTATTACTATGTCCACATAGTTTATTGAGCTATTTGGGATTCAGATTGAAGTAAATTGCAATTACAAGTCATATCTTACTTCTCTGTTTGCCGTAATTTATAATTGTATCTAAAAACAAGTACTTTCACCAACACGAATCATTCCCTTTTGCTCCAGGTGAAAATTAGGATAAGATACCTCAGAAACCCATACTTCGATGACCACTTTGATCTGAAGGAGCCTAATCACATCGTTGGAAAGACTCTCGCTTGGGTTTCCCCTCTCATTGGGGGCAGTGTAGGGTCAAGCTGTGAGCTCCTGGGCTGGGCACTCTATAACAAGTGGGACCAACTTGAAGCAGCACTGAGTCGTCTGAGTTCTGGGAAGGAGCCTGTTGCTGCTTCAGTAGTGAGTGGATGTGTTATTGATGTTATTTTATTTTTTATTTTTTATTTTTTATTTTTTATTCTGTCTTTTATTTTCTTTGCTTTCTTGTTAATGGATTGATTTCTTAATATAAGAATGTAAGAGATACTTTATTATTTGTGATAATTTTGGATTAACAGAAATAGATAGTTTTGATTCTTGTTATTTTTTTAGTTGCAACAGAAAAATAACACATTGACATATGTTATAGATATAAAAGACCGGAATCAGTTGTGACAAAATTTGAGTCACTTACATTTTTAGTTTGCTACTTATACAGTTATTCCTAAAGTAGAGGGGAGGTTGATTTGCAGTGAAAAAATAGAACATGACATTATTTGATGCATTTAAAGCAATTATGCTTTTATTTGCAAGGTTATCTAAACTTCACCTGTCTTATTCTGTTATTTATGTTCTTTAAATGTATATGCTTATAGTATGTATTAATTATATATACACTGAAATCCAAACAGATTGTTGTGGGTATCAGTATCTTCAAGCATTCTTTACCATCATTATTATTATGATCAAAATCACCATCATCATAATCATCTTAACTTTCACCTTTTTAACAAAAAACAATCTATTCCAAGATCAACACTGTGAAAGAAATGATGGAGAGCTGTGAAGACCAAGACAGCCGTGAGAAAGTCATGACAGCAATATCAAGATTAGAAGGGAATGCAGGCAAGATTGCAGAATTGGACCTCAAAGACATGGTTGATAAGATGGTACAAGAGGAAGTGGCTGCTACAGAAGCTAGCCACATCAAGGAACAGGTATTATTATTATTGAGAGAGAAAGTGTATGTCTATGTATGTGCTTCCATGCTGAAGTATTTATATGTTCATATCTGATATTCTTAACCTGGGATTGGGGTTAGTTTCAAGATTGATAAAGAGACAAAAGGTGGGAGGTGATGCAGGGTTAATGCATTTTCAATCCTCATCTTTGATTTTGGACAGACAAATTATTGTTTTCAGTAGAAGCATAAAACAGCAAGGATATATGCTGACTTTGAAAGGCTAAAATATTTTATATGTACTCTGTATTATTATAATTTTTGTCTAGTTCGTGGTCATGTAAAATACAGTAAAGTTGGGTTGCTTTGAATTCCTTTGTAAAACTACTTGATTTTTGGTTATTGCAAATTAACTTGTTTCACTTACAATATTGTCACAATTTAGGCTAAGCTAAATTTTATGATATTGGAGATAAAAGGTCATATAGTTTAGAAGGAATGCCATGATTTCGTATCACAATATAAACATATTATAATGTCACAGTTACAGCATTCCATCAGCTATGGGTAAACTCTTATTATTAACACATTTTGTATGTTATTCATTTTTTTTTTTTTTTTCCTTTTTTCTCAGGAATTAGTCTATAACTCTTGGGAAAAACTGAGAGAAGATGAAGTGCAATTCCAGATTAAAGAGTACAAGAAGAAACAACTTTTGAATGAGATTGAAAAGAAGAAGAAGGACCTAGAAGAGCGAGAGGAAGTTATATATTTCTTCGACAACCAAGAGAAGCTTGAGATGCTTCTTCCTGACAGAAAGAAGAGGCAAGTGTTTTAGCTAGATTCTGTTTTATTATTATTATTCTTATTTTGTGTGTGCGTTTGTTTGTCTCTGTCTTTGTCTTTATGTGTGCATAATTTATTTGTATTTTATTATTAATTCTCATTTACTCTATTACATGATATTATGAATACATCTTTTAAGATTGAAATAACCTTTTATTTTAATTTCTTTTGGTGGGTCTTTGGATTTCTTTTCTTCTCACATTTTTTTTTTCCTTTTTCTTATGAACATTATCACCATCTTCATAGTTTATTCATGATAAAATTTTCATCCACTCACAGGTATTATCCCAAGAAGAAGTCTCTGATTTACGGCAAAAAGCAGCCAAGGAAGGTCGACGAAGGTTACATTCCCCCTGAGGTCATTCGCCGCTAAGTTGCATACCAGTGCTCTGTAGAATCTGTGACATTTATTAGCTTTTCAGTTTATATTTATATATGTTTTCAGTGTAGACTGTTTGAGAGAACATCGTTTTGTAAAACAGTGGTTCTGTACAGCAAGTTTTTCTTTTGTAATGTAAATATGAAAATAAATAAGAAAATACTTTAATATTTCTATATTTTCCCTTTTTGTAATTCCTTTGAAAAATCTTTACTAAATTTAAAGTTATGAGGCGAGTAAATTAATATATATGAATAAAAGATGGAAAATGCTTTCCTCTTACCTGATATATATCATTATCTATAGTTAAAATAATATGATAAAGCTGATAAGTAAGTGTAGATGGCAATGTGGGCAAATTGATAATAGTCTCCTGCCTTTTTATATATGTAACTAACAGAAAGTGATGGAAATAACAAGAGATGGAAATTTTAAAAGTTTATTATTATCTTATAAGTAAGCATTCTTCATGTAAATTCAAGGTGTAAAACAAGAGTTAAAAACAGTGTCCTCACTAAGTAAATTTTGACTTATGCTGCTCTCCTTTTGTTTCTACATCGCCTATACTAAATTCTCACACCTTATTTAACCTTTCTAGAAGAAACAGTAGTTGTCATTCCTGTACATGGCATTATCATCATCATTAACATTAAAATCATCATCCTCACCAACTGACGTCATAACCAGAAATATCAA
>BOPN01001106.1:192500-195000 GCA_017312705.2 Penaeus japonicus | reverse complement strand
TGACAAGGACACAGGTAACTCGGGATGGGTGATCATGCACGACCACTTTTTGAGGGAACTGGATAAATAATTGGATTAAGAGAGAATGTGCTTGCGTGCGTGAGTGACTGATTCAGAGAGAACGTGTGCAAAGGTGAGAGTGAAAGAGCGAGCGCGAAGGAATGTACTAACAAGTTGCCAAAAATATGAATAAATATACACGAAGATGAATAGATAAATACACTAAAATACAGAAAAGTGAATGAAGAAAAACAATACACAACTAAAAAAAAAAGAAAAAAAAAATCACAGAGACGGGGAAGAAGAAGAAGAAGAAGAAGAAAAAACAATAATGAAAAAGGTGAGTCTGTCACGTTTCACTGTTCACCTGTTGCCAGCTTTTAAGGGACACGCAGGAATATTTTGCGGTGTGCCTAGAACGTGGAAGGTGAATGCGTGGAAAGGGAGAGAGGGAGATACCGATGATGGTAATGATAGCAGTCAGTGGTGATGATGATGGTAATGGTAATGGTAATTTTATCGTCAGGTATATATCATTAATATAATGATAATGATGATACTGATGATTATAAGTACGATAAAATCCAATGATAACAGTACGGCTATCAATAGTATTAACGATAATGATAACAATGATAATGGTAATTAACGACGCTGTAAATGACAATAATAAACAATGGAAATAGTACAATAACATTAATAATGATACAAACACAGACACCAATAATGATGACAACAAAACCAACAGACGATAATAACACTGAAGCCACAAGTAATAGTAATGCTAATGATGATAACAGTTATAAAAAATAACTAGAATCATAACAACCACGATCTTCACAACAAACACGTCATTCTGGCATACCTTCAGGCAGGTGAGAACAATGACGTGCATAGACTTTCAGAAGGGCAGGAGTTCAGTTAAAAAGGGGACCTTTCCCTGCCTAAAAGAACAATTCTCTCTCCTAATTTTGACTAAAAGAACAATTTTCTTTCGTTGGTCTTGGCTAAAAGAACATATTTATTTCGTTGATCTCGACATAAAGATCAGTTTTCTTTCCAATATTTTAACAAAAAGGGCATTTATGATGCCAAAAACAGTAAGAGCAGGGGTTCAAGCACCCCTTCCCTCGCCCACCCCCCATGTACACTCCTGGGGTAGAAATTCCAAAAGACAAAAAGTAAATGGATCAGTTGAAGTCAAGAAAAGGGGGGGGGGGAGAAGAAAGAGAAAGAATGAAAGAGTGGAGGGTAAGGGAAAAGGTTAAAAAAAAAATGCTCGAGAAAGTAAAAATTAAAGTAAAAAAATAAAAAAAAGTAAATAGATAAGTCAAATAAAGAATGAATGAAAGAATGAATGTGAAAGAGCACAATCCAAACAAGAGCAGATAAGACGTTGGATGAAAGAGAACGTTCGGTAAAAAAAATAGAGTTGTAAGTGGAGAGTGAAAGGGTCAGACGGAAACAAAAGAAGTAGAAATATCCGGATGGAATTCAGATGTTTGGGATTTAGGGAAGGAGAATGCAGAGAATTTGGGAGATAAATGAGTCTAAAATAATTGAGATAAACATGGAAATAAGTTGAATGGGGGAGAGCTTTGAAAATCGAGATAATGAAAAGTGGATCCTATGTAAGATGAAAGAAGCGAAGTAACGGAGAGTGAGAGGTTGATGGAAAAGGATAAAGAATCAGTCAGGAAGAGAGGAATGAGAGTGGGAATATATGAAAGAGAGAGGGTGTAGGATGTAAGAAGAGAAGAATAAAAGAGAAAAAGGCAAACAGATAAACTTGAATACCTCATGATAATGGGCCCCACGTCATCTTCTAAACAAAAACAAAAGACAGTCATTCCCCTCTTCAGATGCGCACGAATAGCAAGCACCGAGAATCAAGAAGTAACAGAACACGGGAGGGACACCTTGCAATGCACACTTTCCCCTGTCCTTGAGGCGTTCCGGTCCTGCGGGGAATCTTGGGTTATATCCTTGCGGTTCGAGCAGGAGGGTGGCTGGCCTGGGACCTCGTTCACCTCGGCTCCGATTGAGCTGGAGGAGGAGCTTGTGTATGTTAAACGTGTCCTCTTTTGGAAGCAGGTTGATGTGATGTGCTTTGGGGTCGAGCTGTTTGTTTTTTTCACCTTTTCTTGCCTCTTCTTGTGTGTGTGTGTGTGTGTGTGTGTGTGTGTATGTGTGTGTGTGTGTGTGTTTTCTATTTTATATAAACGGTTTTCCCATATGTACTTGCACGTGCGTGTGTTTGTTTGTACGTTGATGTATGTACGATAGGCCTATATCTAAAGTGCTTTTTTATGACTCAATGACTGCAGTTAAAGACACAAGCCCAAACAATTTCCACACAACAAACAACAGTAAAAACGTTCTAGTCCGTGTCTCAAGAGATCCAACATTACATACAATAATGATACTAGCGATGATAATAGTGCTAGTTACCCGCACCCTGGCCCCGCCCACCACTACCATCACCTCTTAGCCAATGGCC
>BOPN01001106.1:162500-167500 GCA_017312705.2 Penaeus japonicus | reverse complement strand
TAAGTGTAGCTCAGACCTTGGCGAGGACTAGAATAGCCTTGATTGGCCCGCGGGAATACCTTTATATGGTAAGCAGAGGAAGGGAAAGGAGTCCTGTGACCTTATCTGATTATCATTATTATTATTATTATTATTATCGTCTTTATCGTTGGGTTGTGATTGTTTTATCGTTATGATTATTATCGATTTTGTTGTTCTTGTTTGTTGTTGTTATTTTTGTTATCGTCATTGTTATTGTTGTTATTAAGATAATGATTATTTTTGTTATTATTATCATTATCATTATTGTCATTATTATTGCTATTATTATCATTATTACTAGCAGTATTAGTCGTAACATCATTGTCATTATTATCATAACTATCGTTACTATTCCTCTAATAATTGCTATCATGATCATAATCAGTATAATCATGATGATTACTATCATTGTCATCGTCATCATTACTGTTATCATTATTATCATCAGTATCATTATGAGGGGGGAGGGTACCTGCCCAATCGCTACTCTGTCAATGTATGATTATTGAGTTTTCTGTTTTCAATTATTATTTATTAGTATTTATTAGTTTTTTATTATTTGTTATTATCTATTATTATCTATTTGTCATTAGTTATATATCATCAATATTAGTATTATTGTATCCTTATCATCATCGTCAGTGTAATTTCTGTCAACGTCATCATCCTTATCATCCCTATGATTATCACCATTATTGTTATCACCATTATTGTTACTATTACTATCACCATTATTGTTACTATTACTATCACCATTATTGTTACTATTACTATCACCATTATTTTTACTATTATCATCATCATTACTCTAACAATCATTATCCCCATTGTCATCGTTATCGTCATGACACCAAGGTCATTGTCATCATTCCATTATCATTTTTTTTATCCTTACTGCCCTATCTGACTCACTCCTACTAGTGACATATTGCTAATCCCCGCTCTCATGGCTAATTAAAGCAACAAAGGCTGTTCTGTCATGATCCATCTTTCATTGTCTTCGCAATCCATTTCCCCGAACACAACATTAACCACTTAAAAAATATATATATGATGATATGACTGGATTATATATTATAGTTTGACTTCATAATGACTTCTGCTACCTGAGGGGGAGCTGGTTAGGGAGGGGGGGGAAGACATGACACACTGTTTTTATTGAACTCGATGTTATTGTTCTTTGTTTTGTATATAAACGTATATATATATGTATATATATATATATATATATATGTATATATATATATATATATATATATATATATATATATATATATATATATATATATATATATAAACACACACATACATATATACATACATACATACACACACACATATATACACACACATACACACACACACACACACACACACACACACACACACACACACACACACACACACACACACACATATATATATATATATATATATATATATATATATATATATATATATATATATATATATTTGTCCTTTTCCTCAATAAGATCCGCTGCATGTAAATGGATCCTTCTTTCCATCCTTGTATCTGCTCATCCATCAATCTATCTTTTTCTCTTCCCCATCCGACCTAATCTATCTCTGTCTCTTTCCGACCTACTCCCTCGCTCGTCCTCTTCCTCCCATTTTCTCACCCTCCCTCTTCCCTCCTTCCCTTATATCCTCTTCCTCTCCATCACTTTCCTACCCCCTCTTTCTCTCCCTCTTCCCTTCCTTCCTTCACACTGTCATACTTTCTCCCTACCTCCCTCCAAGCTCTACCTCCCTACTTGGGTAGTGAGAGAAGGAGGGTGTCTCCTTCCCTCCCTCCCTCCCTTCTTCCCTCCACCCCCCTCTCTCCTCTGGAATTCCCTCGTGTGGAGTTTAATTAAATAGGATCGTGTCAGTGGACCACTACAGTGAAGGCTGGGTGTCCTCGTCCGCAAACAGACAGCATGGGTGCCAAGGCCGCCCATCACCGCCCACACTGGTGAATCTTCACATATTACGCCCATCCCTCTTCAACCTTTAGTTTTTTTTCTGGGTGGTGTGGAGGAAAGGGGGGGGGGGTGTTGCAATCTAGACAGACCTAGATTAATTTGTATTTCTATGAAGGACAATTAAAATTTGAAAGGTGGTTGAAGTGGACTGTAAGATAAAGGAAATATCAACTATGATGACTAAACATAAAATTAAATAAGGCAGTGGGAAATGAGGTGATCACCGTCCCTGAACTGTTTCTTAGATCAATGAGCAAAATATATGACCAATGTTGTGTTATTATGAAAGAAGTTGTTCGCAGTATTAATTCAGGGTCATGGGGCATCCTGTTATCTCTCTCATGAAAGGCTTCAAGTTTTTGTCTTGCTCTTTACTTTGCTTTTCTTTTCGGATATGGCTATGGTTTTAATGTGTTCATTCTTTTAGTATTATTTAATTTACATAAGCATTTACATTCTTAAGTTATTTTCACAGTTTCTGATTATTTCTAAAAGAAAAGAAAAGAAAAACTTAGAGTACCGAGAGAGAGAGAGAGTGAGAGAGAGAGAGAGAGAGAGAGAGAGAGAGAGAGAGAGAGAGAGAGAGAGAGAGAGAGAGAGAGAGAGAGAGAGAGAGAGAGAGAGAGAGAGAGAGAGAGAGAGAGAGAGAGAGAGAGAGAGAGAGAGAGAGAGAGAGAGAGAGAGAGAGAGAGAGAGAGAGAGAGAGAGAGAGAGAGAGAGAGAGAGAGCAAGAGAGAGAGAGAGAGAGCCATAGACATAGCCATAGACAACAGATAGCGAGAGAGAGAGAGAGAGCGAGCGCCTCCAGAGGCAGATAGACAGCAGATAGCCCGCTAGCAAGACCGAGAGTCCAAGAGGCAGCGGTGGCGAGGGGCGAGGCGCGAGGGACAGGGCGGGTCCGCCAGCATCAGCGTGTGGCATAACTCGAAGGTGTAATTATGAGCAAGGACGCGTTACAAGGGCATCCAGGGAGACTCATCCGCTCATCCCTTGTTATGTGCTTCTTTAAGCTTTGTTATGGTGCTTCTTCGAAATCTTCTTCTTCTTCTTTTGTTTTGTTGTGGAGTTCTTCGATTTGGTATGGGTCTTGTGTGGGGTTTCCTTGTTGTCTCTTCTTATTTCTATTATCATCTTTACTCGTTATTTCCTTTTTTAGTTCTTTGATTTGTTATTGATAATGATTTCGTCGATTTGTCAGATGTTTCATTACTTCATTATTGTTCTTCTTGTCCCTTTGTTGTTTTCGTTCGTCAATAATCTTTGGTTTATCTTTGTTAGCTTGATTTATATTCATTTTTACCTTCATGATGTTATTGTTCTTCAATAATCGCAATGTATTACGTCTTCGGACAGTCAATTCTTTATTATTGTTCTTCTGGTTCGTTTTGTGGTTCATTGATTTGTCTTTGTTGCTCTTGTCTTCTTGTTCTGGCATGTCGTTCTTGTTTCATTGTTCTTTATATTGTTTATTTGTTTGTTCTTTTTTTGTAATATTTATATTTACTTTGTACTGATCTTATTCTCCTGTACCCTCTCTTCCGTTTCATACCTCCTTTATTTCTTTACCTTTAAAAAGAAGTAACGATCACAACACATAAAAGCACCACATACTTAGGCAGATGCGGAATTACTCACACACGCGCGGATACATTCATAATCAGACACATGAGACACAGAGAAAGAGATGGTGAGAGACCGATATATATAGAGAGGAATAATAATAGTAATCAGTTATGAAGGTAATTTCATAATTAGCAATGCCACTATCAATTTTAAATTTCTTATGGAAGTTTGCCGTATTTCTAAAAGTATTATGACTAATTTGGATAGCTGAGGAAATCATTGCTCATGAATATGATAAAGATAAGGATAAGTAAGATGTATTAAGTACTATGAGTATTTCCTTATCTGAATAGTAAGTAACTCCTATCAAAATATGCTATTAATATAGCGTCAGTTATCAGCAATTTAAATACTATTTTCAAAATTTAAATTAGATGGCTTTAAAATAATACATTAAGCAAAGGCCAATTCATAATCTAAGGGACTGATGACTTGACGGTCAACAATTTTTTGGTTCAAATTCCTGAATATTTTGAAACGTAAATTCTGATTTCGTTGGACGGTATGGTCTGGTAATAGAGGGAGAGAATCCATTAAAGACATTTTAAGAACGGAAAGGGAAAACACCAAAAGAAGACCAAGTTAGACATATACATATAAAAAAGATGAATACATTTTCTGATCTTTTATATGCATCGCAACAAATTACGTTTGGTTTCGGTATATTGGTGATTTCCTGAAATATGATCCTTTTAATGTACTGTATTTTCTTGAATTCTTGCTTACATATCAAATAAGGTTCATAGATAACTTGTATCATATACCATAAACGATAACTTATAAATCATTTTGAACCTTAATGCAAACATACGTGATAAGATTCTTAGTAAATGGTGTCCAAGTTGAACACCATGCTATTTGGGAACTTTAAATTTACAATAAGGTTAGGCACAAAGAACAAGTTATCATCTAATTTATATATGTATATCTGTTCATCACCAGGAGGGCAATTCGATTTGAACCACATTTACCAACACAGACGCCATGCATGATGTTCGTCGAGCACTACAAATCGTGATTATACTTGTCAAAATGGGATCGTAGTCTCTTTCACTTGGAGTAAGAAAGAATCCATTTGTATTCTCTCGAGATTCATGATTAGGATTAGGTCAGGGAAAAACGGAGAGAGATTAGGATACGCGACAATAATATGTGATCTCCTACGCGTTTTATTGGACAATATGATAAGTCTTTTTTTATGTCATATTTTACTAAGAATAATGAGAGGAATTGTATATATTTACTATGTATCATTCCTTCTGTTGTTTTTTTCTTCTTTTTGACAGCATTCATTAATGTGAAATATCAGTCATTAATTAACAGATATGACAATGATGTGGCACTGTTTACCTTTTTTTTTTTTTTTTTTTT
>BOPN01001106.1:147500-150000 GCA_017312705.2 Penaeus japonicus | reverse complement strand
CTCCCTCTCACTCCCTCCTTCCCTCCCTCTCATTCCCTCCTTCCTTCCCTCTCACTCCCTCCTTCTTCCCTCTCACTCCCCATCTCCTCACTTCCCTCCCTCTCACTCCCCCGTTCTCTTCTTCCCTCTTCTCCATCACCTCCTCATCACTCCCTCCCTCACATGAAACTTAATCCTCCCCTTATCCAACCCCCTCCCCTCGCCTCCATCCCCCTCCTCCCTCACCCTCCTCCCCTCAGGTCCTCCCTCAAATCCGTCCCTCCCCTCCCCTCCCCTCACCACCCCCATACCCTTCTCTCCCTCCCTCTCTCCCTCCCTCCCCCCCCCTCCCTCACTTAAGCCTTGTCTACACTCTACTTAGGAATAACTTAAGCATCATTAAGGGATGAAGTAACATAGGGAAGGAATCTAATTACTCATTGAATGGGTAATTAGTACCCGGTGGCTATTAATACTATCAGATATTGAGGCGTTTGACGGGCGGAGTGAGAAGGGGGAGGGGGGGGGGGCTGAGGATGAGAGGGGAAATTATGAATGAAAGGAAGGAGAAAAAGGGAAACAGTAAAGGAAAGAGGGGGTAAAGTAAAGTAAAGGAAAGAGAAAGTGATGATCATGAGAGAGAGAGAGAGAGAGAGAGAAAGCAATCAAGAAATAAAATATTATAAAAGGAAGAAGAAAAACTCGACATAGATAGATAAAGAGAGAGACGGGGGAGGGGGGGCAGATAGATGGAGAGAAAGCCAAAGACAGACACAGCCAAATAGAGATTGACATAATTAGACAAACAGAAGGCTACTCAATGTCAGAAAATTGTGTGTCAGTGACAGTGGGCCTTTTAACTCTCGGTGACTTGAGTGATGTGACATTGATGTGACGTGACGTGACATATGATGACGTAACGCGGTCGGCTTATCTTGCAATTTTGTTGTATTGGACTATTATTTGTTATAATTATCTTTTGGGGAGGTCGCGGGGTGTGTAATAACTGAAGTATCAGGTCAACGTAATCAAAGATATAATCAGAATGATAGATAATTACATGTAATTGCATATAAACTTTTAATTACCAATACTCACGTTATCAATATTAATGATACCAACCTTCTATTATCTTTTAATTACAGCATAATTTCTTTAGAACAATCAAACTTAACTTCAATTTCATATATCTATCCATCTATGAGAATAACCGACTTTCAGTTAAAGAATAAAAGAAAAAAAAAATATTGACTCAAGCAAAAACAAAACCCCACCAAGACACATCCTCAAAACATCAACTGAGAGAAACAAAAAATAAGTAATCCCTTTCTTTGCTATAGACAACGTGCCTAAATATGGAAGGAAAGTCAAACAGCAAACAGATGGACAAGTGGAACTGAGGGATAGAGAGAGAGAGGCGAATAACAAAAAGATTATAGATGCAAATTAGATGAGGAGAATTATCATTACTTTGCAAAGGTGAACCCTTTTACTTGATTATGCAACATGCAATCGGACTGGAAAGCGGCCGATGATTGGTCAATTATATACATATATACATGCATACATACACACACACACACACACACACACACACACACACACATATATATATATATATATATATGTGTGTGTGTGTGTGTGTGTGTGTCTGTGTGTGTGTGTGTGTGTGTCTGTGTGTATGTGTGTGTGTATATCTACTTTTATATGTGTATATGTGCTATTCACTTGATTATGTATATTTATGTAAACATATATTTGTAGCACAACATGAAATATGAATCAGAATTTTCCTCCTTTCACGAACGCCTTCTATTCAACAAAAAAATCTTCTCCCAAAATACACATGTTCCCTGCCATTGCAAATTTTCGTCCATTCACAAGAGCAATCATCTATACCGCCAAGGTCATCAATGCGATGATCAACATCCAAGCTGCAATTGCTTTTAGTGTGTCATTTTTTTCCTTGCTTGCAGACTTACGAAAAAGTAAAGTGGTCGAATGTTTTTTTTTGTTTTTTTTTTCTTTTTTTTCTTTTTCTTTTTTTTCCTGGGTGAATGTGGGTTCATTGATGTGATTGGTTGTTTCTCGCATATATGTGTGTTTGTGTGTGTGTGTTTGTGTGTGTGTGTTTGTGTGTGTGTTTGTGTGTGTGTGTTTGTGTGTGTGTGTTTGTGTGGTTATGTAGGAATGTATTGTACCTATTCTTTTATTTTGATTCCTTGTAACAATGCATTACCAATAATTTAATGAATTCAGGAATCGAGTATTAATAATGGTGTAATTATGTGATGGCATAACCCATTACAATGTGACATTTATATCATAAGCATAACAATAAATGAATAAATATGATAATAATACGAAAGCAAGGAAATCTACCGCTCACGACAACACCCTCTCTCTAAGAGATAAAATATTAGAATGTTAATGATAATAATAAGATAATACAACTTAGTGACGAGCATTAGAAAAAATACAATAACTAAAATTAATGTTCCATTCTGTGAGCTCGAGATAA
>BOPN01001106.1:135000-142500 GCA_017312705.2 Penaeus japonicus | reverse complement strand
TAATGATAATTGTAACAGCAATTATGATAATGATAATTTCTAAACACCTCCACAACCGTCTTATCAAGGTAAAAAAAGGAAGAAATAACAAAGGAAAAGAGAAAGAAAAAAGAACAAAACGCCAAGAGGCCGAAAGATGGTTGAAAGTTGAAGCTGCGTGGATGTTCAAGGAGAGGATGAGTAGATGGATGGATGGATAGACAGGCGGGCAAACATTCCAGAAAACAGCATGGTAATTTCTCCCATAACTCGTCCTCGCGTTGGCCTTTCGTCTCTCTCTCTCTCTCTCTTTCTCTCTTTTGTTTTCTACCTTTTGTCTCTTCTCGTCTGTTTGTTTCCTCTCGTCTTCCTTTGCCTATTTTTTTCTTTCAAATTCAATTTCCTTTCCGTTTTTTTCTATCACGTTCACGTTCTCTATTTTCTTTTTACTTCTCTGCCTTCCTTCTCTCTCTCCTTTTCTTTTTCATTCCTTGTTTTGTTTTGTTTTTTCTTCTTTTTGCTCCTCCTTCCCTTCCGCCACCTCCTCTCCCACCCCCCCCTCCCCTACCTCCACCTCCTTTCCTCCTCCCCTCCCCTCCCCCTTTTTTTCTCCTCCCAAAGGAAGCGAAAAAAGGAGTCCTGTTTCTCAGCCCTTTTTCCTCCTCAAAAGTCTTCCATCCTGTCTTTGGTCCTCCTTGGCGACGTCTCAGGCGGAGCGTGGGACAGTACCCCGAGGGAAGGTGGTAAGTACGATGTAGTGATGTGGAGTGATGTGAAGTGGTGATTGATGGTGGCGATGCGGGATTGTGTGGTGTGTTTGTGGTGATTAGAGAGAAATCATGTGGTGTGATTGTGGTGATGTAGGTGACGTGGTGTGGTAGTGTGAATGGGTGTCGTATTGGTTTTCATGCTGTAGGGATGATCTGATATGTTGTATTGTTATTGTGGAATCAACACTTTCACGCACGTAGCTTGCGCGCGCGCGCGCACACACACACATTAACAACACACACACGCACAAACATGAAACTGTTTTACTCAAATAAAATGTTTCATTATGATTAACGTTATAATTGTTCTCATAGTAAATATGATCCTTTGTTTACTTTGATAGATTACCTAAAAGGTCTTCATCATTTCCTTTATAGGCGACTGTCGGGGGGCGGGGGGGGGAGTAATAAATCAAATCCCATGGATGATATGCACGTTTAAACGGCTAATCTCTCTTTAGGTCGATTTTCCTTCATGTTTCAGAGAGATAATACGCCTTAACGTATATAATATGTTTGAACTTTTTCTTTCTTTCTTTTTCTTTCACTCAGACAGTTTTGTATTAGATTTCCTTTTTGTCTCTCTTTCACGAGCATCTTCGTTGGTAACCTTGACCTTTGCTTTATTAGATTGACCTTTCCTCTTCTTCTCTTTTTCCTTTTCCTCCTCCTCCTCCTATTCTTCCTTCTCTTTCTCTTCCTTTTCCTCCTCCCCTTCCTCCTCCCTATACTACTACTACTACTAATACTACTGCTACTACTACTCCTAATCTCCTCCTCCTCCCCGTCTTAATCCTAATCCTCTCCTCTTCCTTTTTCTTCTTCCGTTTGGACACGTTTTCAATCTCTTTTAATTATCTTTATGTGCATCATTTCCTTCTGTGCTGATTCTTCATCTTCTTTAACGTCATTTTTTCATCTTTTCTTTGTAATATTTCACATTATTTAAATTGATTTGAATTACTTACTTTTCATTTTGATTCTTCTGCATCTCTTTCCCTTCCTCTTCTTGTATTTCTTCTCGTCTATGCACATTCATCTCTCTCCATTGCCTCTCCCTTTTCTTTACCTGTTTATTTTTCTCTTTTTTTCAGGTCTTTCTATCTCCCTCGTTTCGTCTCTTTCCCGCTCTCGCTCTCACTCTTCTGACCGGCCACTCATTAACATCCCTTATTCTCTTCTCTATTTTCTTTTTCCCTTTCGCCCTCCTTTCTGTCTCTCCCTCTCTCTCTATTTTTTAGCGCTCGCTCTCACTCTCCCTCCTTTCTCGCTTTCTCCCTCTCCTTTATTTCTTCTCGCTCTCCCTCTCTCTTTCCTTCCTTCGTGACCCTTCCTATAGGATCAGACGCTCTTCCCACATGCCTGAGAATTATACGTTAGAAAAGAGACACAAACATTAATCTCTCTCATCTCTCTCTCTCTCTCGCTCTCCACCCCTTTTTTCTCCTCTTCACCCTCCCCCTCCTCTCTCTCTCTTTCTCTTTCTCTCTCTTTCTCTCTCTCCATCTCTCTCGGTCTCTCTCTCTCTTTCTCTCTCTCCATCTCTCTCGCTCACTCTCTCTCCCTCTCTCTCCCTCCTTCCCCCCTCCCCCTCGCCCTAATTACAACGATATTAATGATAAAGTGTTGTTGATTGATTATGCGGGATCCGTAGCCTTCATTCCGCCATCCCTTTCATTTTCCACTTTTCATTCACGTATCCTTATCCATATGTCTATTCCATCCCCCTTTATCCGCCTATCTTTTCTCCCTTCTCCTTTTATTTATTTCATTATTCATCTATGTATCTTCGTTATCTTTATTTCCATCTATTGAGAAATCTGATCTTGATTTTCTATTTATGTTTTTTTTTTCTTTTTCTTTTTTTAATCTTTCTAGATATATTTACATATATTTTTTGCTCATTCCTTAATCATCGTTTGGTGTTCTTTTCTCTTGGTTCGTCTAGTTTTTTTTTTTTTTTTTTTTTTTTTTTTCTTTTTAGCTTGCCTATTCTTCTCGTCCCCATCCCTTTCTTTTGACTTCCTCCCCCCTCTCAGTTGCACTCTCTGTCCCCCCCCCTTATCCCCACCCCCACCCCTGTAACCACAGGACATTACTATGCATGTAGACCGCAGTTATGACGCAAGCTGGGGGAAGGGGGGGTCGAAGGGGAGGGGTAGAGAGAGAGGGGGTGGAGGGGTCTGTTGTGGGAACGAAAGTGAAGTTACAAGGGAATGACCGAAGCCCCTCCTCCCAGCCCTCCCTCTCCCCCCTCTACCCTCCTCGTCCCCTCCCCCTCCCTCCCCCTCCCTCCCCAGCAACGTTTCCTCCGCGACCTTCGATTTCGGGGCGAGACCTGCGCGCGCGCGCGCGTTTCGGCGCTTACGCAAATATGCACAAGTCTGTTGAAGAGTATGTCAGCAGAGAAACGATCTATTTGCGGCATGTCTACCGATCTATCTTATGAATAATCAGTCAATCAAACTGTCTATCATATATGTATATACATGGGTATACACTTACGCTCACACACACACACACACACATACATGAATATATATATATATATGTATATATATATATATATATATATATATATATATATATGTATATATATATATATATATATATATATATATATATATATATATATATATATATATATATATGCATATATATACATATACACATATATATGTAATTATGTATATTATATATATATACATATATATACAATACATATGTGTTTCTATGCATATATGTACTTAGTATGTACATATACACACGCTTATTTGCACATGCATCATCCATTCATTCATTACGACCATCATTCTTCCTCGCTCCCTCCTTTCCTCTCTCCATTTCCTTCTTCGTCGCTTGTTTTATATTTGCCTCACATCATCACCGTTGTTCCCGAGAACAGAACAAGAACAAGCACAAGACTGACCCCAATATCTAATTGTTCTTCAGACATCGAGCTCCTTGTGAAGGGGGGGGGGAGGGGACGTAAAGAATGAGGTTATTGCAATAATGTTGTTTTGTTATGATTCTTTCTTATGATTTTCTTTTTTTTCCTATCTCACTCTCTGTCTCTCCCTCCTTCGTTCTTTTTTTTTCTCTTCTCACCTTCCCTGCGTCTTCGATTTGACTGACAGGTTTCTCAAGCATGGCAGGGGAATCGGTCGTAAAAGTGGCCGTCGGTTATTTGTGTATTACTTACGGAAATTGCGTGGTCGAACTTTTTGCTCATTGTTTGCTGAAATGCAGTTCTAGGGACCTGCATTGGAGATGTTTATATATATGTGTATATATATATGTATATATATGTATATATATGTATATATATATATATATATGTATATGTGTGTGTGCATATGTATATAATTATATATATATATATATATATACATATATATATATATATATATATATATATATATATATATATATATATATATACATATATATATATATATATATATATATATATATACATATATATATATATATTTATATATATATGTATATATATGTACTTATATATAAACATATAAATACATATATATGTATATATGTATATATATGTATACACACACATACAGACACACATACAGACACACACACACACACACACACACACACACACACACACACACACATATATATATATATATATATATATATATATATATATATATATATATATATATATACGTATATGATTAGATGCCCATAATTACCTACGTATAAACAATATGCATTTAGCTTGTTGCTTGACTGATTTCATGAATCAGTAAACATGCACAATGTTTAGTCATGTATTTATTTGTAATGCAGTGCGTGTGGAGTGCGGTTTGGTGATTCTAAATTTAGTTAATCCAGTTCATTGTCTTGAAGTTCATTGCCTTTAAAAGTTTCTTGCAAATTTTGCCTTGAAAGTGATATTTTGTATTTTCTAGGTCGGGCTGAGTTCTGCTTGAAGTGATAATAATCATAATGAGGATAATAACAATGATAACGATAATGATGATAATGATGACAGTGATGATAATAATGATAATGATAATGACATGAGGTAATCCATTATTCCAGAAAGTATGAATAGGTTATTTATAGACACTGTGCAGTATATTCAAGTTGAAAAAAAAGAAAATAGATTACATAAATCTCATTTCTACGCAATCCACAGAAATATACAATGCAAGCATTATTGATAATGAATACACGCTGATTTTAAAGAGAATAGGTAATCCAAGATTTACAAAAAAAAAAAATAATAAAAAAAAATGTTTTACAAGAACACGCAAGACACTCTTAAGACGAGAAAGTTAATTTTCACAAGTGTCTAAGTACATCAAGGTAATGAACAGCACATAAAAAAGTACATAAAACCCATTTAATTACGTCCCATAGTACCGCACATCGCGAACATTCCACCGAAAGGCTTACGCACGGCCGGCCGTCGCGTCGGACCGATTTCGCTTGCGCTGCCCAATTAAATCGAGGAGCGACGCCAGCTACCCATTAAAATGATGGAGTCCGGGTAGACTATCACGCGGAAAGCTGGAGCCTTCTCTTTCTCAAGGGTCGCGAGGGCGGCGCCGCGTCTAGGGTTATAAATTAGCCCGAGATCCTTAGCGTAACACGTACGGTGTCAGGTCCGTACTTGTGGTTGTGACTCTGCGGTTTAACATACTCGTGTGCGCCCGCCTATACGTACACTCGCGCATGTACGTATGTATAAACACACACACATGTATGCACACGTATAAACACATACACATACACTCCCTTACGTAGAAACACACACGCATTAGTTATTTGTTATAGTGATATATATATAGTGATGTTTGGCCTAACCCATGGAATTTTTGAAATAAAAATATGTTGTTTCATCGTTAAAATCTAAGTATGTAGCTGGATAACGGCGATTAGTATCTCTCTTGTACCTCCACCTCTTATTGGATCTGAAGCATTTTTTTTATAACCAAATATAACCAAAAAGACCAAGGATGATAGCCGTTAAAAATATCTTTATCCGGCGCTATTACTATTAAAATGACGTTTATTGATGACCAGATCTCTCGGTTTCTAACAGTATAGCCGAGATAATGTGAGAAATGATTGTAAACAAGTGGAAAAGAGTTCCAATAACGTAATGTAAAGATATGTGTGGCTTTGATTCACTTGATTTGTAATATTCAATAGCACAGCAGTATATAATATATAGTTCTATACTATCTACAATATCCATACTGTGTAGTTTGCCTGACTGGTTGATATTTTCCATTCATATATGTTGCATAATATTGGTTTTCATTAAATATATCTGATAATAAATGTAATGACGACGACAAACATCATAATATAATATTAATAAGAACAGCAAATGTAAGAAGAACAGCAGCACTGCCATCCCGCAACACCCAAAGGAAACCCACAAAATTTTCCTGACTCTGATTACACAAGGGTAATTCACTGCACGCAAATAAACCCCAGACTTTTACTTTCCTCTAAGTTAACTGTGAGGGAAGTGGGGGAAGGGAAGGGATGAGAGGGAGGGGGTTTGTTGGGAGGAAGTAGAGGAGGAGGGAAGGGAAGGGGAGGTTGAAGTCCCAGGAAGGACGAAGGGAAGCGGGGCAGGTCAGGAAGATGGCGGAGGGACCTTGTCTCGGTTTCCTTTTGAGGAGAAGGTGGGAGGGAAGGGGATCCATTTTCGAGGTGGAGATGAGCCTCACACACACATACACACACACATACACACTCACACACAGATACACATATATATATGTGTGTGTGTGTGTGTACAAATGTATGTATGTATTTTTTCTTTCCTTCCATTTGCTATATTTTCTTACTTTTTTTTTCATAAAGCAAATAGCCATCACGTAACCCTAACTCCGGTAACAAAAAAAAAACAAAAACAAAAAATGAATGTAAAATTTACGTAATTGGAGCATATAGCATTTTCCTTTTTTTCTTTTTTTGCAACAAGAGCCAGATTTTCAAGGTATTATTGCAGAATTTCCCCCATCGTGCTATTGACATGTTGCAGGCGTTGTTTTTCGGCACAAGGGCGTTACTCGCACCGTGCATCTTCGGGCAAGTCCAGAGGGAGCTAAGAGGCCAGCAAGGTCAAGGTGTTATGTGAAATCCTCTTTTTCTCATTATTGTTTATTTCTATGACGCGTGCGCTGAAAATAAAGCGAAATGTAGACGGTGAAAGTGCCAGAGTGCGTCAGTGTGAGAGAAAGAGGGGAGTGAAAAGAGAGAACAATAATGATACTAATGATGGTTATAACAACACACACACACACATATATATTTATTTATTTATTCATATATACACATATGTATAGAAAAGATATATATATGTGCATATATATATATATATATATATATATATATATATATATGTATATATATATATATATATATATATATATATATATATATACATATATATATATATATATATATATATATATATATATATTATATGTATACATATGCATATCTATATACATATATACATATATACATATACATATATATACACACATATACATACATATATATATATATATATATATATATATATATATATATATATATATATATATATATATATATACATATATATATATATATATATATATATATATATATATATATATATATATATAAATATCATGTGTATATGCATTATATTATATATACATATATGTATACACATATATATATGTATATATATGTATATATATATATA
>BOPN01001106.1:122500-132500 GCA_017312705.2 Penaeus japonicus | reverse complement strand
TTAGGTCATCAAGTCTGTTTTTTTTTTTTATTAATTTTAATTTCGTTATTCAATAATTTACTACATTTACTACAAATATATATTTCTTGTGGTAATTGTCCTCAAGAAATTCAAATGAAAATGAACCTTTTGAAAAGGCAACTGTAACTTAAATATATTTTCTGATATGTCGCCCTTATAACACATTAAATTAAGAATGCGTTTGTATCATTGGAGTTATCTAACAACATAGCTTTTATGACTTATTATCATTATCATCATTATCGTTCCTTATCTCATAATCTCGGTCGTTGTTTATCAGTGACAGTGAAGATTAGATTACTTATGTTTTCGGTTGATTTTAGTTTATGATATTTCTGATTTTTTTTATATCAAGTTTATTTGTACTTATATCCTTTTTATTTTCATTTTCGGTATAAGTTTTTTTTTTTCTTTTCTTTTTTTTTTTACTTTGACTTTCTTTCGCCCAAGCGTAATCTCATTTACTTACTTTGTGATTGCCATTCTTTCTGAGTTTCTTATTTTCTGTATAGATCACCAATTATTTCGACAGACAAAATGGTCTGTGGTTAGTCTTTCATTATTTTTCTTATCTTTCTACATGGTTGCTTCGTATTTTAGACCCTTTTTCAATATTACTTATCTATTTCTTTTACCCCACAAGTTCAAGTTCTATTTAACAACCTATAAATATGACCACAAAAGAATGTTTACGGTTTACGTGAAGCAATGTATTTTCTTTTTGAAGAATTTGAACATGAATATTCATAGATGTCTATCAAACGATCATGGAGACTTGTATATTCCTTTAACTTTTTTTTCTATCTGCCTTATCCTGTTTAGATCTTATATGCCTGTTTATCAGTATATTGTGATCAAATATGGGTTTTTAGAACTTAAGATCTAGGATATATTTTTATAAATAAGGATATATCTTATAAAATCAGGATGTAATTAGTATTCATATGTATAGATATATGAATATCCCTGATATGGACCCATCAATATATTTCGTATGTAAATCGGAATGTTTGTAGTATATAAGGCATGGAAATGTTTACTACAGCAAACATGATATAGGCATTTATCATATAATTCAGGATATTTTTCACAGAATGTTTATATTCTTTGACGGATATTTTGAATACTGTTACGATAGAGTAATCAAACATTAATCTGTAATATTTCTTTCTTATTAGAAAATAAACGATGTAAAACGTAAAACCATTATTACTATTATTATTTTTTATTTATTTCTTTTTTTTATAGAAACCAACCTTATGTCGACCTTATCGGACGCTGAACATTTTGTATCGCCAAACTACCCTTTGTACTTCTCTCTCTCTCTCTCTCCAACTCTCCCTTTCTAACACACCCTTCCAAGCTCTACTTATTACCCTTCTACCCTACAGTGTAATAATATCAGCTCCCCCCCCCCCCCCCTTCCCGGTCGTCGGACTGTCAGAAATTGGATGCGCCCCCGATGGCGACAGCAGTGGGAGGGGGAGGGATGGAGCCAGATACTTGGAAAGGACTAGGCTATTTCTCCTCAAATATGCATACATCATATTTCTTTATCTATATCTATCTAGCTGGCGATCTTTATCAATCTATATATATATACATATACATATATATATATATATATATATATATATATATATGTATATATGTATACATATATATATATATATATATATATATACATATATATATATAATATATAATATATAAGAAACAAAACAGCATCACCTGCAGATCAATGGCTTTCAACCTTTGTCTCTTAAAGCCCCGTGTATAAATACCATATATATATATATATATATATATATATATATATATATATATATATATATATGTATATATATATATATATGTATATATATATGTATATGTGTAACTTTTAAATACCCATATATATATATATATATATATATATATATATATATATATATATATATATATATATATATACATACATACATATACATATATATATGTATATATATATATATATATATATATATATATATATATTTGTATATATACATATATATACATATATATTTATTTATTTATATAGATTACTCCTCATAGTCACGAACATACAGTACACACATACAAGTCAATTTCTGAAACTACATTTTCTCGACATATTGCCTGAATTATTCCTGATGAAGCTTAGGTAATTGTTGCAATATTTGTGATATCTTTGGTCTGTTAATTTGACAAGAATTGAAAAATAGAATAATATTCATGCAGACACTGTTATTTTCTAGGTTATTTTGTTATTAATCTCGCAATTATTGACACATCAAATAAAAATCTTGAAAATGATTTATCGAAAAAAAATCAATATGACAATAAAAGACAATCTGCAGATTTTATTGTCTTTGTATTTTTTTAAAAGCTGGAGCAGTTTGTTTTTTATGAATACGTCACCTCAAGAAAGTTACGCATTAATTCAAATTAACATTAAATGTAGTAGCCTTTAAGCACTGCTGTTTTCGATGGCTATAGTTTTTCTTGTTATCTGTACTAATATTAGTAATATATATCAGATTTAGCCAATGGGATGGTTGCATGTTATTATAGTTACACATACATACATACATAAATTATAACTTTTTTATCGTTGGCATAAGAATAGACTGAATCAATTATATACGTTTGCTGTCAGACTGGTGATCCTAATCGTGGCTGTTCTTCATAGTAATGCAAATACTTTTTTTCGAGGTACTGTGTGTGTGTCTGTATCTGCGTACGTGGGAGGGAGGAGAGATGCCTCAGTATGCATAAAGAGAAATAGATGTTCACCAATTATGTCTAATCACCTCATTTAACCGCATTTCACGCTCTCTCCCTCACCCCCCACAGATGCAGACCGTCCTCCTCATTCATCTTAACTGAGGAATTTGACTCCATAATATAATATAATTAGTGTTACATCTAACACAGCGATTGTCATTTTTTTAATCGGCTCACTGAAAAGGCGCTCGTTTTGTTGACAAGTCATTAATTTCTTAAGCACAGGGTATTATACAAATTATTGAGGTCAAAAACATTTCGATAGATACAATCAGCTCCGCGGTGTTATGATTGAATGCTACATCATACAAAGCAGAGCACAAAAGACAGAATTTAAAAAAATGGGAATTCATCGTCAAACTGTAAACTTGATCGGAAATATGAAAGTCATCTCTTACATCAAAATACCAATTGAGAACTTATGTTTGGTGACGTCTCATGATGTCCCTTGTCTGAGGTCGGGTGTCAGACAAGCCGCGAACTCTACTTGTTTTCGAGTCTTTTTCTGAGTCTTGCTTCATTTCGACTCCCCCCCCCCCCCCAACAAAGTCATCAGACCATGGCTCGCTGATTGAAAACCGCCAATAAAAAAATATTTCAATTAAAACGCATTTTTTTCTACTTCTCAAAGGAGGGGGGGGGGCAGTGAAAAAGGAGAAGAAAAAGAGAACAAAGGGTAAATTAGAAACGAAAGAACCAACAGTAGAGAGAATGAAGAAAGCAGAACAACGGAAAGGGAAAAGAAGGACTAGAGAAGAAAACAGAAAACATAAAAAAAACAGAAAGACAAAAGGGAGAGAAGCGAGAAGAAACAAGAGGAGGGAGGAAGGAAGAAAAGGAAAAGGAAGGAAGTCCCCTGGAAATGCATCAGCGGTGGAATGAGGTCGAGGAGGCGTGTTCTATAGACCATTAACGCCGAATATGAAGCTGTCGAGAGTAATGTAGACTGATGGATAGTAGACGCAAATGAGGAAGGAGCCTCGTTTCATAATCGAGCTGATGGATGTATGAGTATGAATGAGTGACTGATTGCGTGTTTGTGTTTGTTTGTGTGTGTGTGTGAAAATGGCTGAAAGTGACTACGAAAAAGATGGTGCAAATATTACTACCACAACATTAATACCACCTGTACAATTAACAAAGATACTCGCAATAACCATGAAATAGAGCAACTACAACTCACAATTAATAATAATGATCACAGCAACAATTATCGCAACAGAAAAAAACACGTTTCTACACCTCCTCCCAAACAAACCCGAGCGACCAGAAACCAGGTTTATAACCCACAGCTGACACTCGCGCCAAAGCACCGAGGGTTCACACTGCTCGTTTGTTTTGTGTCAGTAATTAACCGGCGTTTTGCTCCTTGTTTCATCATCGGACCAACACGAGCGGAACGGAATGGCGAAGCCTGAATGGGGACGCTCGGAACGAAACAGAATTCGAGTCGTTTTCGTATTTTGGTGTGGTCTCATTTCTTGATTATTTGTTATTGTTACTGTTGATGTTATCCTTGTTGGCTTTATTGTTGTTTTTATTATCCTCATTATTATTATTGCTATTCTTGATATGAAAATGATGATAATGGTAAGGGAAAGGTTGTTAATAATGGTTTCTGTTATCGTTAATTTTGTTATCATTTTCTATCATGAGAATACTTATAAAAAGATAACGATGATGCTAATGATACTAATTACGAAAATGGTAATTATCATCATTATTTCTATTACTCTTATATTCATTATTATTTCTGTTGTTTTTACTTTGTTGGTTTTATTCTTACCTACTTTTGGGACAGTGACTACCTTTGTCTTCTTCCTTTTGAAACACCGAATCATCATTGACTTATGCGGGACTGAATGTCCTTTCTGTCATGAATAATTGCAATGGTTGCAGAAATAGCGCTGGTATTATCATATAGGTTTACTACGATCGCAGGTGCCACGACTCTTACTAACGATCATTATGATAACAATGAATTATCATTCTTATCATTGCTATTTTTACTATTACCCTGATCTTCATCTATCATTACCGCAATTATCATCATACTTACACACGCACCCACACACACGCACACACACACACACACACACACACATATATATATACACACACATTTATATGTATACATATAGACACACACACACACACACACACACACATATATATTTATATAAATATATATATATATATATTTATTTATATATATATATATATATATACATATATATATATATTACATACATTCTCTATTTGAACATGATATTGCTCGTGTAAAAGACAGGAACATTTGAAATAAACACAAATGCCCTTTTACCAGCTGCCTTTCCAATTTCGTTCGAGCTCATAGGATTGCCTTTTGCCTCCCTTTAATCTACGGGACCCGTCTCCCTATTTCGCACACCGTCCCCATGGCAACGGAGACGCTTTCCCTCGTGTTCGAGAAGGTAAACGAGACTACAAATGACACAATGACATGTTAACCGGCTTGAAAGATAATTGTTCCCGCCAATTATATAATCCTTTTACGAGCAAATTAAATTTTTTGACAATAAATAAAAAAAAATAAACGACAGTTAATACAACGTCTATCTATATCATTTGTCTAAATGATGATGAAACAAAAATGCAAATATAAGAAACACTGGTGCGTTCCAAACAGTAATACCATTCTGAAGACTTTCATTCACTAACGAAGAAAAAATACTGACACTTCACAACTAAGTGTGGATACTCAATCCACATCCACGTCAGAGTGAAATACAATTCTTCGCCTCTAAACGAAAAAAAACATAAGGGCCGAAACAAAATGAAACACAAGCAAACCACTTCACACAAACGAGTGAGTCGCTGGTTTACGCTAACTGTTCAAGTTTTATGTTCAGTGTAGAATTCGCAGCTCCGTATGGCTCATTGGCTCGTAAGTGACTCGTAGGTCGTGACCAGACCACACACCACAAAGCTGTTGGTAAATGGTTGGTCTTAACTGTTTTTTTTCTATCTTTCTTTCTTTCAATCTTTCTTCTTCTTTTGTACGTCCTCGTTTTTTATGTCCGTGTTTTATTTTGTTTTATCTAGCTGGGCTTTTCTGCGTAAAATCCCTTTTTTATTCCTAATCTTATTATCAGTACCACTTAGCATCATTCTATTTACTCGTTTCAACACGGTACCAAAACGGTACCACTTTAAAATTGCTCTGACTGATTGAAGGTACAGTTTCAGTAAATAGGCAACCCTTTCATCCTCTCTCTCTCTCTCTCTCTATCTATCTATCTATCTATCTATCTATCTCTCTTTCTCTCCGCCATCCCTCTCTCTTCTGCTCTCATCTGTCTCTCTCACGCTCTACATTCTCTCTCTCTCTCTTTGTCTTTCCCTCATTCTCTCTCTCTCTCTTTCTTTATCTTTCTCTCTCTCCTCTCTCTCTCTCTCTCTCTCTCTCTCTCTCTCTCTCTCTCTCTCCCTCCCTCTCACATACATACACTTGTACACACACACACACACACACACAAATGAATAAATAAATAAATATATATGTATATATATATATATATATATATATATATATATATATACATATATATATATATACATATAAATGTATATGAATGTATTTACAAGCACACAACACACATACACACACACACACATATATATATATATATATATATATATATATATATATATATATATATATGTATATGTATATGTATATATATATATATATATATATATATATATATATATATAAATGTGTATATATATGTATATATATATATATATATATATATATATATATATATATGTATGTATGTATGTATATATTTTATATTCTATACATTTTTCCCCTTCCTTTTCTTTCTTTAGGTAGTGAGGGGAAGGGCTGCGCGTGTGTGCATTGTTAAGGCTGTCAGGGGAAGCGTGTCTGGGAAGCTGTATTTGTGTAATCCCAAAGGCACATCTATTTACCTCTGTATTGCCTCCATGTATCTAAATCATTTCATCTGCATATCTTATGAGGCCGAGATGCCTAAACGAATGACGTAAGGGTCTGGTTGCAAAAGCTAAACGCCGTGTCAGTCATCTCAGCATAGTAAGAATAACAACTGCTGTTATTAATGCTAATTATGACAAAATGCTAAGTTGACTTCCTGCCGATGATTTGACGCACCTGAATACACTCTACTATACAACCGCAGAACCCCATCACTCCGCCACGCAATTAGGTCCCTCTCCCTTATTTTCAGCTATTATCAACTATGCAATTTTAAAGCTGAAACTATTATATAACATAGACACGTTCGAGCGGGAGAAAGTTCTTAAAGTAGGATTGAAAATTTGGCGGTTTTTTTCTCATCATGGGTTGATAAGGTATTTGAGTCTGTTTGAATTTCATTAAAGGGGATTGGAATAAAATCGGTCATGAACAACAGTTTAAGATTAAATTAATTGTCTTAGAATCGATAACTAGTTCTTTTTTCGCAACTTAACAATTAGTATCAAATAAGAGTCGAACACAAGTTACCATTGCCATCGTTATTGCCATGTTGCAAACCGTTTCCCTGTAGGATATGCTAGCTACATGTATTTATTCATTCAGTCAAAATTAACAAAATCATTGAACTCATCACTTGACAGGGGATGGTGTGTGTGTGTGTGGGGGGGGGGGGCGAGAAAGTTATACAAATAATTTAGCAATATGATATATCTAAACCACCTACATGATAACGATAACAATAATGATTATGATAATGATAGTAATAACAATAATGGCAATGGTCATAGTTATTATTAAATAATCATAAAGATTACAATGAAAAAATTATAATGGTAATGATCATTCTAATGATGATGGCAATAGTAATTATGATAATGATAATAATAGTAATTATGGTAATGACAATAACAGTAATGTTAGTAATAATGATGCTGAAAAACATGACATAGATCATAATCATTATCACTACTATAATGAGGATAGTGATAATATCATTATCATTATCTTCATTATCATGATAATAATTAACACATCACATTAACGGTTTAAGACGAGAGATAGTAGACCTGCCTCACCCCCCCCCCTCTCCTTCTCCTCCTTCCAGGCCGCTCTTGCACAACAAAGAAAGTTATCTTTTTTCTCCTCCTCTTCCTCTTCTATCTTCGCTTTCTTAAATGCAGATTGATAACTACAAAAAACACTTGATTAAAACAAAACGGTGGGAACAACACTAAATCATCAGTTCCACTTTATATATATCATTAATGCATAATTTACAAAATAGTATATTTTTCTCATACAGTCTGATAAAAGCCGTGCAGTGAGTACAAATTGGTGTTACAGTTAGGTAACATGCTAAGCCTTGGATATTTCTTCATGCAAGATTAATATTATTTTTTTTCTATTGGGCAAAAGCACAACCTAAGCGCGAGCGAGGAAGACCGGAGGAATGGCAGCCATGAACGCGTCATCCAGGCACTCCACAAGGTTCCCTTTCCTTCTCTCCTCCTCAGCCTTTGTTGTCACATCGTAAGGGAAAGTTGTGAAGCGCTGCCAAAGGGAAGGCAGGCTGGCCGATGACTGGTGGAATGCCGCCTCGATGCCAAGGGTTGAGAGAGTGCAATTCAGTCGGTCTTTCATAGAAAAGCGGTTGTGAGCGCGATCCAAGGCATTTCCTTTCTTGTGTTTGTTTTCGTGCTTGTTGTCCGATCATTATTATTATTTTGTTCTTTTTTTAATAATCGAATATTGCTATTTTATTCATCCTTATGAGTTTTATCGGTGTCTTTTTATCCTCCATATCCTTATATCCTTAGAGATTTGTTTATCTAGCTACTATCTAAATAGATCTTGTGAGCGTTGAAACTCTGATACCACAGAGCGTTAAAACTAACGCGTGGTAACTTTTCCCTGACCGATGGCACGTGACCTTTGACCCTGCGGTCTGTAGGCCAGCTCTCGGTCTTTGTTAAGAGGAGATGTTTATTCGATGGAGATTTTGATACCCGGAATAATGTAGAACGAATACGAGTGATTTATTTTAGCCCTATCTTATTCTGGTATTTTTTGTATTAGATTGATGTGAGATCGAGTGTACAGGTGACTGAAATAAGAAAGACTGTAGGAAATTAAGTAAATACAAGTAAACAAATATATACAAGTAAACAAAGCAAATGGATGAATCGATTAAAGGGCATTCCAACAAAGAGATAAACAAACAAATGAACAAGTGATAGGTGCTGAGAGACGAAAAGGATTTTTTTGTCTCATTTCTCTTCGGCAGTTCAATGGATCTTCTTTCATTAAGCCACTGGTTATTCTGTACGTGCTCGTTCTCTCTTCCTTTCTCTGTTTGTCTATCTCTCTCATTTTGTATGCCTTTGCATGCTCTCTCTCTTTCTCTTTCTCTCTCTCTCTCTCTCTCTTTCTATCTTTCTCTCTCTCTCTTTATTTCTTTCTCTCTCTCTCTCCCTCTACGTAATCCTATGACCACAGAACACTCCCACTATGTGATAAGTACTTCCTTCAGGTCCATGAAGACAGAATGAAGAAGTTATATTCAATGTTATTTCTTGCGTCCTCTCACCACATTTTCTTGTGCGTGTTATCGATTTAATTGCCTGTTTTATATCCTTATCGAGACTGTATTTTTTTTTTTGTGTGTGATTAAGCCTCTGTTTTTAATTTTTTCTGTTTTTGATTTTTGTTGATGATTTTCTTAATTATGATTTTTATGATTATTTTTTTTCAATATGAAAGGAGAACAGGCGAAAGTCATGATAATTATATAAATCATACAAAAAATCATAAGATAAACGCTTTCAGATATGACCGTGGTAGTCGGTTAAAAAGAATGATATACCCGTAAGAAAAAAGTCGAGAAATGCATAAACGAGAATGAAGAATAAGAGTGATAATAAATGTTACTACTATTAGTAGTATTAGTAGCAACAGCGGCATTAATATTATCAGCAAATAATTCCTGTTGGTATTATTACTAGTATCATCATCATCACTACCACCAAATCCATTATCATCGTCATCATCACCATCATCATTATTAATATTATTATTACAATTACTGTTGTTATCGTTATCATTATCATTACTATAAATATCATTATCGTTATAGTTATTGCTGTTATTACCTTTACTACTACAACTATTATCACCACCTTTAACATAAAC
>BOPN01001106.1:112500-117500 GCA_017312705.2 Penaeus japonicus | reverse complement strand
TATTGCCATCAGTGTCTTGAATACATCGTCACAGTGGTTGTTTTTTATTGCTGTTCATTAGGCTACTCAAACATCAATAAATTTTGCTCATAAAAATCTTCGCATCGCTAAGACACGTAAGATCGGAAGAAAAGAAGATAAAACAGGTAACTGTAAAATCCTTCCTTCTTCTCAAAAGAAAGAACAAGGAAAAAAAAAGAAGAAAAAAAAAAGGAGAAAAAATAACACAAAAGCTTCTTCAGTGCTCCTCGATGACTTTTGTTTTCTGTTCAAAAATCACATTCCTTTTGGTCCAAGGAATTCCACTCCTTTCTTTTTCTTTTCTTTTCTCCAAAAAACGACATAACGGGTGGCAAAATAAAGGGGGGGGAGGGAAAGAGGGGAGGGAGGAGGGTACGGGAAGTGGAATAGCTCCAGAGCAATTGCAAAACCGCAAATGACGGCATGCAGATGAGGGGTGTGTGTACGCAAGCAGCGCTCCCGCTCACAGCTGGCTGGTGCTCCCTTTAACAGCTCAGGGTCACTCGAGGAAAGCTTCGAGACGTCACGCCCCTGGTCACCCCCCCCCCCCTCTCTTTCCTCCCGCACCTTCTCCCCTCCTCCCCCTGGCGAGCGGGGGACCCCCCTCGTTCCTCCTCTCCCACCCTCTCTCCTCTCCCCCTGCTTCTCTCATCTTCTCTCCTCTCTCCCATCTCTTCTCCTTTCCCCTTATCTCACCTTATCCCCACTCCTCTCCTCTTTCTTCTCCCCTGTATTGCCCTCATCCCTCCCTCTCTCTTCCTACTCCCCTCTCCACTCCCATCCCCATTCCCTCTCTTTCCCCCCTTTCCTCCCTCCTACCCCCCTCCCTTTCCTTCCCCCTTCCTCCTCCTCCCTTCTCCCCTCTCCCCCAACTCCCCCCTCCTCTCCCATCTTCTTTCCTCCTTCCCCCCTTCCTCCCCTACCCTCCTCCTCCTCCTCTCTCCCTTCCCGTTGACTGCCAGACGCATGATCACTACGTACTCGCTAGTCGAAATCTCCTCATTACTCCGGTATATTATAAGGATCTTTTAATGTGTTGTTACTGTTGTTGCTCTTTGAATGTTGCAAATGTCTACAAGTGCAATGACTAAGATAATTGCACATGAATGTCATCATTACTAGTATATATATATATATATATATATATATATATATATATATATATACATATATATATATGTATATATGTATATATATATATATAAATATATATATATGTATATATATATATATATATATATATATATGTATATGTATATGTATATATATATATGTATATATATATATATATATATATATATACATATATATATATGTATATATGTATATATATGTATATAAATATATACATCTATCTATCTATCTATCTATCTATCTATCTATATATATATATATATATATATATATGCATATATGTATACATTTATGTACTTATACATTCATATATACATACATATATGCATATATATATATATATATATATATATATATATATATATATATATATATATATATATAAAGCAAAGATGTTTCCAATATGGATTTTGAGTTTCAATACACGCAAACGAAATGTAACTGTGTACGCGTCTAAGCGTGGTTACACACGCACGTATTATTCTAATAAGAGATAATATCTTTTTAACAAAAGTCAATAAATGTCGATGTCAACTGCTAATGATATAAAAGAACAATGCCAGTGACAAGAATTATGATAATGATTGTAATTTCTAACGACAATAGTAATATTGTTACCAATAATTATTTTTATTACATTGGTAGTGATGATAATTACAGTTTTGGTGATATTATTAAATGATGCTGTTTAATGAGGCTTTTGATAACGATAATGATAATTCTACTAAGATTACTTAATGGCAGACAATGGTTACAACGATAGTGGCAACAATATTTATAATAAAGGTGTTATTACTGCAGTAAGAATTATGAAATAACAGTAATGAAGACTACATCAATAAAACCGATGATGCTGATGAAAAGTCAGATAATGATAGCAACAACAACAGTAGTTTCAGCAATACAATAACAACGGCGATAGTTATAGTAAGTATATTAGGTATAACAGTTACAATCCTAATGACGAAGGTGATAACGAAAATTATATAAAAAAAAATGTATGTAAGAAGAACCTTAACACAACATATAACTAAGTTCATAACCGTAAAAAACGAGATATTATTTATTATACCCAATAAACCAACCAAAAAATCCGTACGACAACTCCAACAAGAGTTCCGGCAGCGACTGGCAGCGGGGCGGACCTCGAAAGAAAGACCAGCGTTATTGCCGTCTGTGCGGCGCGTCAGGGCGGTCGTTACCAAAAGCCTGTAATTTAACTTTACCGAGAGTGAGATTAAATGGAGGAATTTTATTAGAGGAATGTGATTTAGATGGTTTTGTTTTTTTATGTTTATATGTCGATTGCGTTCGATTACGTGGCCAAATGACGTAAATATCAATAATAAAAAAAAGATATATCGTAGTGTTTCGTTTTTAAAAGAGATTATTAACAGTGATTGCAACTCGGCAGTGACTTTCAATCAAAGTGCCAACAGTGACAAAGACAACCAAAAAAATTGCATAATTCCTTCGATTAAAAAAAAGTAACAAAAATTTAATAATAATACCCAGCCTCCGAAAGCCCGCACCCACCTGCTCTTTGTACAGGTGTTGAAAAAAATCTTTCCAATTCATTCTCAAGAAACCGCCAAGATTCCCTCGAAGGTGTTCTTCAAGATGTGGACTTTACAGCGACCCAACAAGGACCCTGACAAGAAGTGGAGGTGAGTTACCCCCCCAAAAAGAAGATTAAAAAAAACATGATTTGTAGATAAATTTGATGATATATGCGAATATGATTATACTGTGTTGTTATAATTTTGTGATGTCTGATGTCCAAGTTCGTCCTTATGGAAATTGTTTTGTGAATATCCATATTTTGGAAATTATGATAATGGGTTTAGTAAAAACGAGATAGATAGATAGAGAGAGAGAGAGAGAGAGAGAGAGAGAGAGAGAGTGTGTGTGTGTGTGTGTGTGTGTGGTGTGTGTGTGTGTGTGTGTGTGAGAGAGAGAGAGGGGGAGGAAGAGAGAGAGAGAGAGAGAGAATTATAGGGAGTGAGAGACAGAAAAAAAAATAGTAATGATTGAGACAGATATAAAGAGACAGGAGAAAATAGAAAGAGTTGCAGGAAATAAATTTAAAGAAAGAGTTGTTGAAAATTAGTTTGTGTGTGAGAGAAGAAAATAAAAGAGAAAGAAAAGAAAAAAGAGACAAGGGAGAAGAAAGAGCAAGGAAATAATAATCCCACGGAGAGAGAGAAAGAAAAAAAAACATAAAAAAAAAAAAAAATGTTTCCACGACCACGAACATTAAAGAAACAAAATCAACATAGTGATCAATCAGAGAAATTACACAGAGAGGAAATACCAAAGATTTTATGATAATGAGATTAACGAGTTCCTTTACCTCTTCCATTTTGCTTCTTTATTCACATTCTTTTCTTTTTTCTTTCATGCTCTTCCTCTCCTCTTTGTATTTGTTTTGAATTATCGGAACTTGTGCTTATCTTGATTTGTATCTTTTGTTGATTTTTCTTGTATCTTTTTTTTCTCGTGACTTATATTATTATTTGATATTAGGGTTGTTATTCTCTTGCAATTTATTTTCATATTATCAAGATTATGATAAAGCAAAATTCGCAGCTTTAAACAAATAAAGAGTGTTTTTGATCAAAACATTTGCTATCTTCATCAATAATCGGATTTTCATCACACACACTCACTCACTCACTCACTCACTCACACTACTCACTCACTCACTTACATACTCACCCACTCACTCACTCACTCACTCACACACGCATGATATGAATATTGATATCATACCCTGACACGCACACACACACGCGCGCGCACTCACTTCACCTTGACAATTTTCTTTTCATAAACATACAATAATGATGATAATGAGGATAATAGTATATGAATATTTATAGATAAAATCACTTTCACTTCATTAGGAAAATCTATAAAATAAGTTTTAAAGTTTTTTTGCAACCCAAGTGCACGAGTTATTTGAAAAAGAAAATTGTTGCCTGCATAAATTGTGCAATAGTTTTTCATAATATATATAACTTTTAGTTTATATATTTCTGAAGATTTTCTGTTATTTTTATATCTATTCTGATCAATGAAGATAACATATAAGAAATATGATCATGTATATGCCAAAAATAACAGGAAGGATTTGATAGAAATAAAGTAAAAAACATAAAATCATGAATTATAATTCTTTAGAAATTAACTGCATAAATATCAGAAAGATAACTGTAGCATCGTAAAAATCAGAACGAAATGCTCTTGGAACCGCAGTTTGCCCTTCTGGTTCGTCCACTCATCGTTATTGTCCAATGTTATAACGTTTTCTCGGGCTCACCTTAGTATATAAGCCCGGCGAAGCATCTGCTCTGCAAATCTGGCTTATCCTTTGCTCCTTCCTGTTTCTGTGTATGATAGAGGACGCATGTTTTGTCATGACTGAAATTAGATATGTTGCGTTCTGTTTCTTTCTATATACCGAATGTTTTTGTTTTTTTTCTTTTCTTGTATTTCTTTTAATTCTCTCTCTCTCTCTCTCTCTCTCTCTCTCTCTCTCTTTCTCTCTCTCTTTCTCTCTCTCTCTCTCTCTCTCTCTCTCTCTCTCTCTCTCTCTCTCTCTCTCTCTCTCTCTCTCTCTCTCTCTCTCTCTCTCTCTCTCTCTCTCTCTCTCTCTCTCTTTCTCTCTCTCTCTCTCTATCTATCTCTCACTCTCTATCTCTCTTTCACTGCAACACTGTATCTCACAAGCATATTCATAATCTTATCGAATTGCTTGCTTACTATTTCTGCTAACATTAATACTAGAAAAATGTATTTTCTTTTTTCTTCTTCTTATAAACGCTCATCTCTGTTATCAGAAC
>BOPN01001106.1:87500-97500 GCA_017312705.2 Penaeus japonicus | reverse complement strand
ATTATATATATATATGGTTATATATATATATGCAAATATAGATAGATATATACATATGTATATGTATATATATATATATATATATATATATATATATATATATATATATATACACACACACACATATATGTGTGTGTGTATGTGCGTGTGTATGCGCGCGTGCGTGTGTGTGTGTAATATGTAAGGATATTAATAAACAAATATATGAATGTAGTGTAGATATGGATGTACTTAATATAACATAACATAACACACATTTCCAATAACATATCAAAGAGCGAGAAAATAAACACGGCGACAACATAAACACGAAACACTGGAAAGAAGAAAGCGGAAACAAAAAAGCAAAGCCAAAGCGACAGAGAAAGCAATGAAAGCACCACCAGAACTTGCCAGCCAGAGTCGACCAGCGACACCTCTTCAAGTGTGACAGTTTAACGGCGGAAAATTGGCTCCGTCACTGCACCTCGTCACCCTAATAAGAGTGTTGTTAAGGCGGCCTGTTTGACAAGGTTCCCTTTGAATTCGCTTTGCCTTTTTGTCTTTCGTCGCCTCTTTGCTTGTCTTCAATTGTGGCTTTGTGTCTTTGTGGGTTGTTGTCTTGTCTTGTGTTTTGTTAGCTGACAGGTTGCTTTGGTTGGGTATTACTTGGTCTCCTTTTTTCCCTCTGTGGAAGATTTTCTTTTTTTAAGAGTGATGGTGGTAATATTGGTGATATTATTGTTATCATTATTATTGATATTATCATTATTATTGTTATTATCATTATTATTATTACCATTACCATTATTATCGTTATCATTATCATTATCATTGTTGTTATCATAATCTTTATTACTACTATTTTTATCATTATTATTATTATAATTAATATTAATGTCATCACTATCACTGTTATTATTTTTGTTATAAACATAATGATTATTATTATCATTATTATCTTAATAGTAGTATACTAGCAAGAGTGACAATATAACCATTATGATTAAAATCCTGTTACTATATTTCCGTTATCTTTTCTGTTGTCGGTTTCCATCCGCGCCCGTTGGCCCTTTTTGCACGGAGTATCGCAGAGGCTTCGATGCCTAAAGGAAAGAAAATTTACATCTTGTTTTCCTTTTTTCCTCTTCCTGCTTGGCTGAATCTCATGTTTATTCAAATTCGTTAAGTGTTTCCTTCGTATTCATTTAAACAAATTACATTCGTGTCTCGATTTACCACACACGCGCGCGCACGTGTGTGTGTGTTTTTGTGTGTGTCTGTGTGTTTGTGTGTGTGTGTCTGGGTGTGTTTGTGTGTGTGTGTGTGTGTGTCTTAGCACCTCTATATTCTTATATTCTACAATATCTCTTCCACAGACACAGACAAACAAACAAAGACACCACACACAACTCCCCTAAACATGAACACACACACACACACACACACACACACACACACACACACACACACACACACACACACACACACACACACACCCCCCCCCCCCCACACACACACGCCTACCCTCCCCCGTGCCATATGGACACCCCAGGCGGCCGCAGGAGTGATGAAGTACCCGCTCGGCCACCAGTCGACGCAGGCAATTAGCGAGTCAATGAGACGTTCTTCCGAGACGTCTGGGGGATGGAGGGATTATGGTGGGGTGGGGGGGGGGGGGGGGTGAGGTGGAGTGTGGGGGTGGACGGATGGGATGGGTATGGTGATGGGGAGGGGGAAGGGGAGATGGTATGTGGGGTAGGGGGGGTAGTTCCTCTCGGGATGTGGTTATGAGTGGTTGACTTTTGACTTTTCGTGTTTTTTTTCGGATTTTGTTGTTATTATAATCATTGTTGTCATAATTGCTATCATTTTTATAATAAATACATTTTTTGTTATTTTTATTAGTATCACCATTATCATTTGTATTACTTTATCAACATTATTATTAGTATTACATTATCACCATTATTATTAATATTGCATTATCCCCATTATCCTTATTACCATCATTATCATTCCTATTACCATTATTATTCCTAATATTATTGATAAGTATAATAATAGCAATAAGATAACAATATAACAGTAATCTGCGTTTACTAGCTTTTTTTCATCTTACTTTATAGTAGGTTCCGCTTTTGTAATTCGTCTCAGGCTATTTATAAAGCTGATTCTTTTTGGTGAAGTCAATGATCTTTAGAAAATAATTTGGTGCGGATTTATTTGTGTTTGTGATCACATTGAAAAACAAAAACAGAAAAAAAAACAATCCGGAAAAGAAACTCCTCATTCAGCAGCGAATAATCATAGATGCCAGAACAGGTTTGGCTTCCAGCAGATCACTTTTCCTGTCTTATAGAAAAAAAGGAAAAGAAACTCGCATGGACGATGATGAATTACGCAGCAAGCATCAACAAATATGGAAAACCCAACGCTAGAACAACACCCAAAGAACAAAGAAAGAATTGAGAAAAAAAGAGGGAGAGAAAGAGAGAAATTTATTCCAGAATCATAGAAAGCATAGACCGAGACACACACAAATAAGTTCAGATACCCATTTGTAGCGTTCAACTCTCCCTCCAAAGCGACCCCATTACTGCCGCTCCCACAAGCCCGTTCTTGGCAAGCGTAGGGAGATCCAAACCTCTTATATACGATGCTCAGCTGTTTCATCGTTTACTTACTCTCTCTCACACTCATAGCGTCTATATATGGGCGCTAAGTACTTGTAGTAGTGGCGTTTGTGGAAATTTTGAAAGTTTCTGCATGTTTTGAGGTGTTATAATCTCCGTTTGGAGTTTTAGGCGTTTAGGTGAATATTCAGTTTGCCTAACAATAGTTTCCCCTTTTAATTGTATCTGCTTCTATCTTTAAAAGAATAGGTATGAATCAATAATGATATTATTGATGATGAGGATAATAATCATGACAATGATGATACTAATGCTATTAATAATGAGGATTATAATAATGATAATAATGATTGCAATAATAATAATGTCAGTAAAATGATAATACCAACAATGATAATAATAATAATAATAGAAATGTTAGCGATAATGATTATGATATTCATAGTAGTGATAATACGTATAAGAATAAGGATAGCGATAATAGTAATAAAAATGATTGTGCCAGTGATGAAATTAATAATAAAAAGGATAATTGCCAAGACGATATCTATAATCTTCTTTTTCAACATTTGTACTATTCATCATCACCGTTTTCGCTATTACTATCGTTATCTTTCGCTGTCATGGTAACCATCGCTATAAATAGTGCCAACACTGAAATTATTACTTCGCGATCATCTTCATTCTTTTTATCATTTGCATATAATCATTATCAAAATCATAATTATTTTCAAAATTGGCGCCAATAATTGATAATCGCAACTATTCTTATGCTCAGGATCCTCAATTAACAGAGAGGGAGCGAAAGTAGATAGAGAAATGAAAGAGAGAAAGATAAGAGTGAGAGATAGAGAATCAAAAGAGAGAAAGATAAAGAGGAAGATAGGATAAAGAACGACGGACGGAGAAGAGAAAAAAGAGAAGGGAGAATTAAAGATAAACGCAAAAGATTAGAGGAGATAGAACAAAAGATAAGATGCAGAAACAACAACAAGGAGAGAAGGTAAAAAGATAAATCAAGATAAAAGGTAGATAGATAGAGCAAAGGATAAGAAAAGATATTACAGAAAAGGGAATAGAAATACGAAACAAAAGAGATAACGATAGATAAAAATAATATATAAAGACAAAATAGAAATAACGAATGGGAGCGGATAAAAAGAACAATAAGCTTTTATAAGGGAATTAAAAAAAAGTAATAAGCTTTCTTAAAATGTGTTCTCTCTCTCTCTCTTTCTATCTATCTATTTCTCTATCTCTCTCTTTCTATCTATCTATTTCTCTATCTCTCTCTTTCTATCTATCTATTTCTCTATCTCTCTTGCTTTCTTTCTCTTTCTCTCTCTCTTTCTCTTTCTCTCTTTCTCTCTCTCTCTCTCTCTCTCTCTCTCTCTCTCTCTCTCTCTCTCTCTCTCCCTCCCTCCCTCCCATTTTCTCTCATTATATCTTTCTCCCTCAAGGAATAAGCAAATACGAATAAATAAATGGGAATAAGCAACTGCCGAGAAACGATTCCAATCCTACTCTGCCGACCTTATTCTCTTGTCACGACGTGTTGTTGCGGTCAAACGTCGGTTACTGCTATTGCAAAATTATGCCATTCGCTAACTCTATGTGAAAGGTTTCTCTCTCTTTTTCTCCCTCTCTCTCTCCTCTATTTTTTCCCTTTCTCTCTCACTCTGTCTCTTATACTCGCTTATTTTTCTTCTCTCTTCTCTCTCCGTCTAGATCTCTCTATCTATTTCTCTCTCTCTCTCCGTCTAGATCTCTCTCTCTCTCTTTCTCTCTCTCTCTCTTTCTCCTCTCTCATTCTCCCTTTCACTCTTTGTCCCCTATAGAATGGGGTTTGAGGGAAGCTTAGAGGCTCAGATATCCCATTCGTTGATATTCTTTGATTCTTCGTCTCCTTTTATCCGTTTCTGAATGAGGCTGAAATGACGGAGCGGAGGCCGTGGTTGGATTTCTATCTGGCGTTGCGTTGAAGTCTCCAGCAGTTCGCGTCATTTTTTCTTTACTTGTTTCTTTATTTTTTCCGGCTTTTTTTCTCTTGATCGTTTTTTTCTCTTTTTTTTTTGTTCTTTCTTTTCTCTAGTGTTGTTTTTTCTATCCAATCTTGTTGCCGTTCTTTTTATATTCTGTTGTCAGTGCGTATATTAGATTAGGAGTAAGTCTGGAATAAATATTTTCTCTCTCTCTCTCTCTCTCTCTCTCTCTCTCTCTCTCTCTCTCTCTCTCTCTCTAAACACACACATACAGTGCATACAATTACCATTGTACACACTGAAACAGAAGACCCTAAAATACAAACACAAACACACACAAAATACCCATACATCCACAAACACAGCCAGTTTGTCCCTCTATAGACAAATACAAACGCATAAAAACTCTAAGCTTCTAAAAACCTAGGTCAAAGGTCAAAGGCTGGGCGACGTGGGTGTTATCTTCATCGCCCTATGATGTCGAGGATGGCCTTAGCTGGACTTATAACTCCTTTCGCGATGGTAGGCTGATTAATTCAATTAATTTGCATATAGCTTAAAGGGCTTTTCTCTCTGGGTTGTGTTTTTATAGTTGTGTTAAACATCGCGTTGTTTTGAATCTTTATATTTATGCTTTATGCTGTCTTTAGAAGATAAGCTTTATTCTAGTGTTCTTTCGAGAACACTAGAAAGAGAGGCAAGAGAAAGAAGGAGAAATAAGCATTCAGTTAAAAAAGAATATGTTCCTAGGATGAAGGAGAGGGAAAGGTTAACAGGGAATAAAGTAAGGAAATAGAGAGAGAGAGAAGATAGAGGACGGGGAGAAAGGGGGAAGATGGAAAGGAGAAAGGGGAGGAAGAGGACAAAGGGGACATTACGTGAGGGTCAGCAAGGTCAGCTGGCAGCAGCAGGTGTCGACAGGTGAGTACCGGAGGGATGGGATAAGGGGGGGGGGGCAGGGAGGGTGAAAATAGGGGTCACACGTGGAAGTATTTTGAGCGATTGAAGATTCGGTGTAGTCATTTCCCTTTCTTCTTCTTCTTCTTAACCTCCGATACCTCTGTTGTGTTCGTTATGTAGGTGTAGTTTTCTTTGTTATCAGATTTATAAGACAAATAGGATATATACGCTCTTATCGTGTCAAGCGCGAAATATATCCCAAACATAAAGAAAACGCGAAGAAACAAACAGAAAACGGGATTCGAAGGAAAGGTCCTGTTCCTGTATAAGGTTACACTAATTAGCGCAGAGTCACGTCGTGTTAATGGTCAACGGAAAGGTGATAATGACGGTGGGAAGTGAAGGAAAGAAAGTGAAGAAGAAAAAGGAGGAAGAAAGAGAAGAGAAGAGGATTTGTAGAAGAAGAAGGTTAGAGAATAGATAAATAGATCTAAAAAGACGAAGTAGGACTGAAGAGAAAATAAGAGGAAAAGTTTGACATATACATAACGAAGTGGAAACATAAATGAATAAATGAATAAAAATAAGCGAAAAGAGGAGATTATAGGAACACGAAAAAGTAGAAGAAAGAGGACACCTTATATACGAAAAGATAAATGATCCGAAATCCACACACCTAAGAGAGCCGTCGGCCTCCCGTCGCTACTAATTAGCACTTCTTGGAATTTTGGAAAGGAAAAAGAAAACGAAAACGAAAATAAAAAAGAAAGAGAAAAAGAAAGAAAAAAACGGAAAAGAAAGAGAGAGTTTGGAAAAGACAGAGTGTGTGGGGAGGAAGATAGATGTTGAGATTGAAAATAGTATTAATGATAAAAGTTATCTATGGTAAAAGTAATGCTTATAACCTGATAATAATGACTCTGTTGATAATGATATAATAATGTTGAACATTAATTACGAGAATGCAGTAATGGTTGTATTGATGACCGATATGATAGTGATACTACTATTATAACTGTTATTACTGACAATAATAATGATAACAACATCAATGTTATACTGATATTACGACTATTATTACAGATGATAAAAACAACAAGATAATGCCAACGATGATGATAACAATAACAATAATGATACTACTATTACTAATAATAATAGACATAACTATAACAATATAAACATTTAAACAAATCGTCACTTTAAAAAATTCTGAATTTTAGAACAAAGAAAAAAATATTTCATTACTTCCAACACCTACATATACAAAAGGTGAGGAGATGCATTTCTTAATTTCCAAAGTGTTTGACCTGCCATCAATCTCTCCGTGACCTTAATTCCACGACCTGTCAATCAAACAAACACCTGGGAAATTCTTTTAGCATTTGAATGGATAGGCAGGGAGTGGGGGGGGGTTAAGGAGGGGAGGGAGGGAGGAAAGGAAGAAGGGATTGGGATGAGTGAGAGAGAAAGAGAGGCAGGGGAGAGGAGAGAGGGAGGGAGGGATATAATGAGGATGGGAGGGAAGGAATGAGGAAGGGAGGGGAGGAGAGAGATAGGGAAGGAGAGAAGGAAAGAATGAGTAATGGAGGTAGGAAGAAGGATGGATGGTAGGAATTAGAAGGCAAGGCAAAAAAAAGAGAAAAAGAGAAAAAAGAGATTAACAAAAAAATAGAAAGAAAAGAGGAAGGAAAATATTTAAGATTTAAGCGAATGAGAAAGACAAGGAAAGAAAGAGAGATAGAGAAAGAGAGAGAAAGAGAGGGAGACGATCAGCATGACGTAATCAATAATATCCATTTGCGGGCAAGAAGGGCCGGACGGAGAACAGCTGATCCGGAAGTTCCGTTCTTCCGGTGCGTGATGCGATGCGGCAGATGATAAAGTGGCATCATTTCACCATTACGTTTTATTATCTTGATATGAGATTCCGGGGATGGGGTGGAGGGGGAGGTGGAATGTGAAGGGGGGAGATGGAGGGGGAGAGAGAGGGAGGGAGTGAATGGGGTCCGAAGTTTTTGTTTGTTTCGTTCTTGTTCTCTCTTACTCTCTCTCTCTCTCTCTCTCTCTCTCTCTCTCTCTCTCTCTCTCTCTCTCTCTCTCTCTCTCTCTCTCTCTCTCTCTCTCTCTCTTTCTCTCTCTCACTCTCTGCGATCAGTAACTTTTCTTTTCCCATTTCTTTTTTCTTATTCTTGATATTTCTTTCCGGTGTCTTCTATCATCTTCTTTCTCTTCCCTCATTCCTTTAAGCCATAGGCAAAGCAACAAAATAATATCCAATTTCAAGAAGGACAGAAGGAGAGGGAAAAGGGGAAAGAGAGAGAAAGAGAGAGAGGGGACGCAGGGAGGGAGGGAGAGAGAAAAAAAAAGAGAGAGAGAGAGAGAGAGAGAGAGAGAGAGAGAGAGAGAGAGAGAGAGAGAGAGAGAGAGAGAGAGAGCGAGAGAGTGAATAAGTGAGAGAGAGAGAGTTGAGAAATGGAGGAAAGAAAAGTAAAAGAAAAAAAGTAGAATCATGGGTCGTACACGATTCTCCCCCACCCCCTTCCTATGACGTCACGACTTAGGCCTACAGACAGGCACTGGGAAGAGTAGGTCGCAGAGAGTATAAATAACTAATACTTTTCATGGGATTTCAAGCCTTATCCCCCCCTCCCTTTTGACTAAAATTTCCGTAAGTGGATGTGGGAATTTATTGAAGCAAGAGGACTAACTATTTAACGGAAGCAGGATACAGAGAGAGAGAGAGAGAGAGAGAGAGAGAGAGAGAGAGATCCTGAAACCATTTACATACATACATACTTGCATACATACACATATACATATGTGTATAGATTAACGTATAGTTATATATATATATATATATATATATATATATATATATATATATATATATTATAACGGGCGCTCTGCTGTTTTGGTAAACTGGATAGCGTGGGTTAGTGATTTTGTGTGTGTGTTTGTGTGTGTTTGTGTGTGTGTATCTCTGTGTGTGTGTGTGTGTGTATGTGTATGTGTATGTGTTTATGTATGTACGTATGTATATGCACCATAGCACCATAGATTAACGTATAGTTATATATATATATATACATATATATGTGTGTGTGTATGTGTGTGTGTGTGTGTGTGTATGTGTATGTGTGTGTGTGTGTGTGTGTGTATGTGTATGTGTTTATGTATGTACGTATGTATATGCACCATAGCAACAAGAAACAAATATCCAAAATGGACTTAATCAAATTAACGACAACTAATCCAAGCTATAAATACTTAGAAAAAATATAGAAAGCTCCAGATACAAACAATAACAAAATGACACCAACCAAAAACAAATAAAAGAAAACACAGAAACGAAAATGACACGCGCGTGACGAAAATGGGAGTCGCGGACATGTCAGCGTGTGAGGGGGGACTCAAATAAATGAGCGGTGGGTCGCCCTTCCCTTTCTGTACTTCCGCTGTCGCAGGTCAAGAGGTGTGATTTACGGTAACTTGAGGAGCTTGCGGTGTTAGGGTTCGTCTCGAGGAGTACAATTAGCTTCTTGCTCAATTGCTGGTGACGCATGTTCTTGCTGTGATGAATGGTGACAGAGCGTGGGAAGATGAGGTTAGGTGAACAAGAGGAAAGCAAGGAGGGAGAGAGGGAGAGGAGAGGTAGATGGATTGATGAATAGAGATAGAGAGGTAGAGATATAGATTGGTAGACATATAGAGAGAGGGTAATGGAAGAGGGATAAGAGAGAAAGGGTGAGGGAGAGTAACAGAAAATAATAAGAGAGGGAAAGAGAGAAGTACACGGATGAAGAATAAAAGAGAGAAAGGGATAGGTAGGGTGAGAAAGAGAAAAAGAGAAAGAATAGAGAAAGGGAAAAGAAAAAGAATAGAGAAAGGGAGAACAAGACAAGAACATGTAACGAGAGAAAGAGCAAGGCTAATGATGAAGACAAACAACCCAATAATTAGAATGCCCACCTCGCACCATCATTACTTACATCATAAACAAGAACAAAAATAATAACACTGTACCAACAAGCACAGAATTCCAAGTAGGTCGCGGCCTCAAGACCCCCCCCCCCCCTCAAAAAAAAAAAAAAAAAAAAAAAAAAAAAAAAAAAAAAAAAAAGCACATAGTCAGGTAGATACAGGCACAGTCATCGATGGATTTAAGTGTGTCACTGTCAATTTGTCACGCTGCAGCATCTCTCGCCTCCTTTCTTGCTCTTTAGTCACACTTTGGCGGAGTGTGAGGGAGGCTGGAGACGTTGTTTGCTTGGTTGTGAGGTGTTTTTGTGCTTTGGAATCGCCTGTGAGTTGTTTTTAGTTTTGTGTCGTTTAAATGCGTGGAAGTGTCGCTTTCGCTTTTGATATAACTTTACTTTGTTCAAGAAATGTCTTTGTTCTATCCAAGATTGTAGCTTTTATCAGCCTTTAGCTAAACTGTATTTATCATTGAATTAGCAGATATAGCAACATATGATATATAAATTTCATTAAGTTAACATC
>BOPN01001106.1:80000-82500 GCA_017312705.2 Penaeus japonicus | reverse complement strand
GCTTCCCTTCATGTTGCATTCCGCGTCAGTCTCGCCTGAATTACGAAAAAAGAAATAAATAAAAAAATAAATAAAAAAAATAAAAAAAATAATAAAAAAAAAGAAACACTTTGTTTTTTTTTTAATGATACAGGTTATGTATTCATCATTAAGAATTCATTAAGATTTTGATATATCAATGAAGTCTCCGATTTCATTCACCATATTAACCTAATCAACTGTTTTGCTATCCAATGCTTCACATTTGTGATGCGAAGATAGAAGAAGAGTAGGGTAAGAAACACGGGAAGAGAGGAGGCCGAGAGAAGAAGTGAAGCGGTGCCACATATGCAGGATTCGTTCCTATGCGAAGGGCGAAACTTCTGAAGGTAATAGGACATATGTATAAACGCACACTTATGGGTGAATAGGAGAGGTTAATAGGAGATTGACTGTTTTAGCAAGCGTGGAGTTTGTCTGAATACTGTTATCTTCGTATCGTGTTTGCTATCAGTCCTAAAAAAAAAAATAATAATAATAAAAAAAATACAATCAATAAATAAATAGAAAATATAATAACACCGATTATAACAACAGCAACAACAATAATATCAACGATCATAACCATAACTACAACAACGACAATAAAAATAATGATAACAGATAATCCAAAACGCCGAAGAAGAAAGACCCACAAAATGCTAAAACAAAAAAGCGAATGACGACAAGCGCAAAATCCAACCAAGGTTCGAAGCTTTTGACCCAAATCCAATTTCTTGGGACAATGACGTTAGCGTTATTTTTTGGTCCCTTTGTAACCTCTTGCAATAACTTCGCGACTGGTATGCAAATTGCACGTTGCGAAAGATCCTCTCTGCCTGGTGACTAATGCTTGGGGAGAACACGCTGCTCTTTGCTGTTAAAGTTTTCGGTGTTTTCTTTTTTTTTATAGTGATTTCAGTGATTTTTTATTATGCATTTATTTATTTTCATTATTTTCTTTTTTCTTTATGAATGTCTGGTTTTAATAGGTCTATTACTGATACCGGGATGAACTTATCGTTGTTTTACTATTACCACAATGATCATCGTTACCTTGATAATAGTGATAGTGATAATGATGATAAAACAAAATCAATTATAAGTCAAAATATCAACAGCATTGACAACAAGAAATAATACCAATATAATCAACAATGTTAAAGAAAATAGTTATTGATTATAATGATAATGACATTAGTAATAATAATAGCCATAATAAAAATTGTAATACTTTCGATAACCCTAAACATTTACTGACTGAATATCTTATATATAACAAATGACTGCAGACTTAAATTCTCCAGTGTTCCAGATCAAATATTTTTAATAGGATGAATAAAGAGATTGCATGTCATTTTGTTCATCCATCTGATGAAAGATTTATAATTATTTGACCCAAGACGCCTTGCTGATATTGAGTCTTGTATCTAAACATGCTTTAATCATCTTATTGTTGTTTTAGGTTTAGTTTCCTTTTATATTTTTTTCCGAATTTATGCCATTCATATTATAATTGTTATCATCATTATCATCTAAGTTGTCATTTTTACCACATTTAAAAGAATGTTAGCATTTTTTTCCACGTGAGAAAATTGCAACGTTCTTCTAATTGCAGATGCAACACAAACCCCTTGCACTACGACATTCTAAAAATACGAGAAAATAATCCTTTCGTTGAATTCCCAAAAGTAAAAATCATAGGTAATGCCCAGGCGCACATGACAACAATTTCAAAACATAGTTCACAGCATATTACATGACGCATTCTCTATCTCTCTCTCTTTCTTTTTTTTATTAATCTAAACCTTTGAGGGTTTTCTCAAGTCATGATCTCTAAACATAAAATACCTGATTTAAAATGGATAATGTTCGTATCCCCAGAAGCTAACTACACTTTGTTCGAAGGCAGTGTTTACCTCCCTGTGCCCGAGGCTGGAGGTCGTTGTACAGACCTGTGTGTAATTAAGGACTTTGTCATGGCGGTTCTTGACTTTGGTTCCATCCACTGAACCACCTGTCATTTGTCCTTGTCTTACCATCTGTCAGTGTGTCTTGCTCTTTTAAAAGGACATTAAAGAGAATATATTCCTGTATTAAACCAAAGCCATGGTTAATCGACCCGAACGTATTGTTCTATCGACTTCTTTTTTCTTTCTTTCTTTCTTTTGTTTTAGGAGGGGGGGGGGGCGTGTGAGATGGATATCATCTGCATGTCAAAAATTCAATGTATGTGTAAGCACTTTATGTGTATCTGTTTACAGAAAGAAATTACCGTCAGATAGTTTCCCCTTCCGAATGACTGATAATTTCCTGCCAAATTTCACAAAATGGCGCCGAGGTGATACGTAATTGTGCTCTAATTTGCTGAGAAAATACAGTAATGCATCGAGAAAAAGAGAAAACCCACACCGTTTTATTCTCAAACAATGGAACGGTCGGTAAACAATATCAAATCTATTATTCGGGGACTGTCATCAAT
>BOPN01001106.1:70000-75000 GCA_017312705.2 Penaeus japonicus | reverse complement strand
TTTGATTTCACTCTGTTCATCATCAACTTTCTGGTACTTATGCAAATGAGTTGTTCACGGTAGTTAGAGCATCGTAGGTAGGTCTACTGCCTCGCATCAGAACAAATTAGGCCTATCCACCATATTAAGAAAGTTATTATATCTCTATGGATTATTATCTCCATTTCATCGATACTGAGCCTCTGCCGAGAGAGGGGAAGCCGATGAGGGGGGTGGGGGAAAGTAGATTTTTATTTTTTTTATTTTTTTGTTTTTTACTGTATATTTATACAACTGATCATCAATAGTTTGTTTTTTGTTATCGTAAAGATGGGAGGAAATTTGGTAACGGTGTATTGTGGTATCGCCTAATCAACTGGTGTTATTATCATTAAGCATTGAAAGTATTTGTGCAATCATATCAGTTCTTATATTTTGGATGGCGCTACTGTCTTACTCATGAACCATGATCAATTATGGAATGTTTACTCATGGTAGATGAGGAGACACTCACTCGCGGGTTATAGAATGACTATCCATCAAGGGACTGACACGTGAGTAATTATATCTGCCTGTCATCCTCGTACCGTCAACCAGTAACAACTATTATCATCGCGATTTCTACCTTTATTGCTCTCATTATTGTTTCGTCGCTGCGCCATGTAACCGCCAGATGTCACTTGTCTCGACGAACATAACAAACGCATCCGGGTCCTTTCGAGATCATCCCACCGCCATTCGTTGCTCACCGACGCCATCTTTGCCTTGGGTGATTTTTGTATCCCTTCATATCCAATCTCCTAAATGCCATCCATCGCTAATCACTACATTCTTCTAATCCGTCGAACATCATCTTCGGATTCTTGATCGAAAAAAACAACAAAAACATTTCGCCTTTATATCAGAACGTTTTTTTATTTCTCTTTTGCTTTAGTATGCTATCGGTCGAGATATTACTTCACAGACATCGCGGGTAATGATCCGTTTTTTTCCCCTTGGATTCTCTGTGTTTTGAATCCGCTGCAAGTGATCGTTCGCATAACTGTAGGCGACGGATACCTGCAGGCGAGGGTCGAGTTGAGCGTTCGGGTTACTGCTCGCTGGTGTTATTTTCTTAAAAGTTTTGCTTGATGTATGTATGTGTTTTTTCCCGTTTTATTCGTCTGTTTCCATTGTGTTGTATGTTATATTATTATGAAAATTATCAATATTGTTATTATCATTATCATTATTATTATTCGTAGTAGTAGTAGTTATTAATACAATCATTATCATTATTATTACTATTAACATTATCAATATTATCATCATTATCATTATTGTTATAATCATTTTCACCATGATCATTACCATTACAACCATCATCATCGTTATTATCATCACCACCATTTCATCATCAGAATAATCATAATTGTCATTATTATCATCTTCCTCATTTTTCTGTTATTCCTATCATCATCATTATTCCTGTTATTATCCCATTCCCCTTCTGCCTCCTCAAGCTTCTACTACCGTTCCCATCTACCATGGGATCCTTTGCACTGCACCATCACCATTATCATCAGCATCAACATTGCAACGACCATGACGATAACTGTAACAAGCCATTATCCCATGTTGTATTTACACTAATCCTTGATACAGTTACAAATATATGTATATAGTAATGAAATGGTATAAAACTATATAACGTCCAAGTATGGAATATAAAATGTATATGAAGACGGTTTATGGAATTTAGATTAAAAACAGATAATAATTACGTCATCCCAGAGCGCTAGTGAACTTAGGAATGAACTCAAGAGTGAACTCACGCGAGTGCATGAACCTAAAAGGTATGCATGACACATCAGCCCACCCCTTACACACCACCCCCACCCCCACCCCCATCCCCACCCTCATCCTCACCTCCCTTACACCCACACTACCTCCAGCTTCAACCCTTGGCCGCCCACTGCTCTGTTCTCCTTGCTTCGCCTTGGCCAAGAGGGAGGGCGGAGGGATAACAATGGAGAACAAAATAACATGTTCTTGGACTGATACGCGTGCAATTGCGGTTAACAAAAGAAAAAAAATGTTCACTGGTTTTGTTGCGGTCGACACGGACGGCGATTCCAAGCGGTTCTGCTTGCAATTGCACGCATTCACACACCCTTATGTACTTGTGCAGGTACGCACATATACATACACACATACGCACGTACACGCAAAAGAGCATACACGCCCGTAATTATACGAGCAAGCACACGGACGCAGAATAAAAAGAGAAAGAAAGGGAGAAATAAAGCTCACAGTCACAAAGGAATAAAGGCAAACGGACACACATGTATTCTCACACATACACATACGCACACACATAAGTACGTACACACACTAACACATTGACACAGGTACTCACTCACTCATACACATATAAATACGTACACACATACATACTGACTGACATACACTCACACATGTACTCACGCACACGTATATACTCACGTACACACATACTGACATGCACTCACATTCACACACACATCCCGACACACACACACACACACAAGCATACACGAAGAAAGAACTCACACAAACAAAGAGAACTGTTATCCTCAACCCACGCCCATCCGCGCCGCCCACGCAGGACGCCCACACGTTTCTGCTGGAGGGTATAAGGGTCACTTTGGTGGATATACGTATGTGTGTGTGTGTGGGAGGGGATGGGTATATGGGTATGTAAGTGTGTGTGGACTGTAAGGGAAATGAGTGTCTATGTATATATGTGTTGTGTCGGTGGATTGTGTCTGTATTTGCGTACATAGAAAATTACGAAGGCGGTTTAGAATATATATATATATATATATATATATATATATATATATATATAAATGTGTATGTATATATATATATATATATATATATATATATAAATATATATATATATATATATATATATATATATATATATATGTATGTATGTATATATATACATATATATATACATATATATATATATATATATATATATATATACATTATATATATATATATACATATATATATATATATATATATATATATATATATATATATATACATATACATATATATATATATATATATATATATATATATATATATATATATATATATATGAATACACACACACACACACACACACACACACACACACACACACACACACACACACACATATATATATATTTATATATATATATATATATATATATATATATATATATATATATATATATATATGATTAAAATAAAACCTTCAAAGAAATGTGAAGAGAAAAACGAACAAAGGAAAATTCGAATGATTTAAACATAATGACGAAAAAAAAACGAAAAAAGAAAGAGGCAAGAGGAGACAGAAAGGAGAGGGAAATGGTAATTAGTGAACAGACGAAACGATTACCTCAGAGGTTAGCGTCCTTCACCTTGCAAAAATGCTGACTCGCCTCTTTGTGTAATGGCCGGTGCACACAGGAAAGAAAAGCGAGCGAGAGAAAGAGAGTGAAGAATGAGATAGTAACGAATAACCTCTAGAACAAGAGAGGGAGAGAGGGATGGAGGGAGGGAGGGAGGGAGAGGGAGAGAGAATGAGTGAATGGAGAGAGAGGGGAGAGAGAAATAAGAGGGAGGGAGAGAGAGAGAGAGAGAGAGAGAGAGAGAGAGAGAGAGACGGAAAGAAAAACATTAAGACTAAACTAAAATCATAAACGAGCTCCGACGAACAGACGCGAATAGAAAGTGAAATAAAGAAAGAAAGCGAGAGCATGGCCGGAGAGAAAAAAAAATATGGAAAGTTTATCAGCATTATAGTTACCCCCTTCGAGACATCCGTTTTCTCTTTCTCGTGACCCCGTTCATTAAAGACACATAATAATTACAAAGTCTAAACTGGCGGGTCCAGTCTGGTGTAGCAGGTCAACACCGTCGTAGGAGCCGCCCTCATACTTCTCCCTCGGGTCATGGGCGTGCTGATAACAAGAGCGCAAGTTCGAGTTATGGGCGTTTCTGTTGTCGAGAAGCTGCGTTCATTTTCGTTTCGGAGCGACCTGGGATCATGTGTTGAATTTTGAATTTTACGCTTTCTTAACCGTATTAATACTTGTTCTTTTATATTATTATCAGTACAAGTGTTATACAGCGGACTGTTATACTAATGATAATGAGTATTACACTGTTAACCACGACCAACAAAAGTTATAAAAATAAAGATAATCATCTGCCGGTATAATCTAGTTTACATCGACTTTGGTAGGTACCGTTAGGACATTTTTTTTTCTTTTTTTCCCTCTTTTTCGTGATTTTGGCAGTAAATCTTTGAACAAATTGAGGAAGTAACATATAATTCCCCGGAAGTAAACTCTTGAGTGTAACCACTGTTATTGCTAAGAACATGTGTGGAAATTATGCCTATTTTCAGGGGAAACAAGCTTGTTGTTCGGTATTTGAAGAAATATAACATATCTCGAATTTACTCTTGTCCTGAACAACATTTGGTTTGCGCTACCTCAATGATTTCCGTATATATATATATATATATATATATATATATATATATATATATATATATATATATATATGTTATATATATATATATATATATATATATATATATATATATATATATATATGTATGTATAGATAGATATATATAAATATATATGTATATATATACATACATATATATATAATATATATATACATACATACATACATACATATATATATATATATATATATATATATATATATATATATATATATATATATATATATATACATACAAGTGCGCATGCGCGCGCGCGCGTGTGTGTATATGTATGTGTGTGTGTGTGTGTGTAAATATGTATGTGTATATAGGTATATCTATACATATATATATGTATATATATACACATGTATGTGTATGTATATATACGTGTTGGTGCGGTATAGACAGACAGACACAGACACAGTCTCACACACAGAGAGAGAGAGAGAGAGAGAGAGAGAGAGAGAGAGAGAGA
>BOPN01001106.1:55000-65000 GCA_017312705.2 Penaeus japonicus | reverse complement strand
GAGGAACAGGAGGAGGCGGCGGCGGAGGGGGAGGAGGGGACCTCAGGGAGCGCCTCGAACGTCTGGAGGCTCGACTCGGGCGCTACGAGCCCGACGGAGGCCGCGAGAGGTTCGTCGAGCGCTACGTGGAGCACGTGAGCAGGGAGAGGGAGCACAGCGCGAGGGACCGAGAGCAAGAAAGGTAAGGAATGAGCTGCTTTTATTCTTGTGTTCATTAAGACTTTTTGGCCTCGTATCTCTTACGATTTTTCTTTCTTTTTCGCTTTTATGAGGATTTTTTTTCTTACCCTTATTTGGATTTTTACGATCGGTTTGTTTTTTTATTACGATGTTATTTTTATTTCTACACCAGCTTTCCTTATATTTTGTCACTGTGTTTATATTCTTTATCACGGTATCTCTTGTCTTTAGAACCATTTATTCCCTGTTTTGTCATCCTGTACATCAGCCTCTCCTTTTATCTTACTTTTATGTAAAATTTACATGACTTCAGTTTCAGGAAATTCATACAACATTTAAAGAGATTTTTAAAACTACCCTATTGTCTTCTCGTCTCCACACATACGTGCAAATGTATGCTACTATTGTTATGTTGCCTCCCTGTTTTATCTGATTCTTAACATGCATTACGCCAACCATTCCTTTTACGAAAGGTAATCCACTTGACCTCTTATGAGTGACAAGACATAATCAGTGACAGGAATTTTAAGCTGATTGGCAGGTCACGCCATCCAAAGCCTCATTTGCATATTGCTCCACCTGTCATCGTAAAATAGATCAAGAAATAGATATTTCAGTTATATATTTATTCATTTTTATATTTATTCATCTATATGGATGTTATAAAAAAAAACATTATTCCTATATGATGTGCATGCTAATAGAAATATTTCTACAGGTATTAGACATATCAACAAATTTATTGAAATTTCCATTGAAAGTTTATAAAAAAATAAAGAAAATAAAGAACTAAAACTAAAATAAAAACAAAAGACAACCAGTAAAACAATAAAGCAATACAGAAAACTAATCAAATATAAGGACAAAGAGACAAAAAGGTTGAAAATCAAGAGATCACAGAAAAATGATTGACAGAAGGAAGGATCAATCCGATCTTCCAGTACCTTTTAAGTGTCCAATACAGATAGGGTGAGGGGACAGGTGGCGGTGTGACCTGACCTCAGATAAGATGAGTGCGACAGGTCAAGAGGATGAGGAGCTAAGAGCTTCCTGTATATTTTTTCCCTTTTTTAATTATATTCTGCCCCCCCCCCCACACATATATATTTTTATACTTTACTATGTGTATTTTTTCGATTTGCAACTGTTTTCTTTTTCTTTCAAATACTTTTCTTTATATCTATAATATCTTTGACTTTACCTGTATTATATATTTTCTTTAATTTTCTCTTCTGGTTTGAAAAGAGGAACCAAAGAGAGAGAGAGAGAAAGAGAAAGAGAGAGAGAAAGAACGATCTTACAGGAGAGCCAGACAAAGCCAGACCGTACGGCACAGCACCTGTTGGCTCGATCGAGAAGGAAAGAGAGAGAGAGAGAGAGAGAGAGAGAGAGAGAGAGAGAGAGAGAGAGAGAGAGAGAGAGAGAGAGAGAGAGAGAGAGAGATAAAGAGATAAAAATAGGGATATAAAACATAAGGGAAAACAGATATGATCACGTCACAAACAAAAGCAAAAAGCGAGTAAAGAAGGCTACCGACATTTCACGCACGTACACACAGGCCCTCACGTACACACACATGTACACAACCTCACGTACACACACAAACGACCCGGCACACGACACAGCGGCTCCTACATGACACGGGATTCGTCACTTTGAACGCTCGTTGAAAAAATAAAACTTTCTTTCTCTTTCTCTCTTTTCTCTATTTTGTCTGTCTGACTCTCTCTCTCTCTGTGAAAGAGAAAGAAAGACAGAGAGAGAGAAAGAATGTGAAAGAGAGCGAGCGAGAGAGAGAGGGGGGGGGGGGCAGAGAGAGAGATAGATAGATAGAGAGAGAGAGAGAGAGAGAGAGAGGCAGATAGAGAGAGAGAGGGGCAGATAGATAGGTAGAGAGAGAGAGAGAGAGGGAGAGAGAGAGAGAGAGAGAGAGAGAGAGAGAGAGAGAGAGAGAGAGAGAGAGAGAGAGAGAGAGAGAGAGAGAGAGAGAGAGAGAGATAGATAGAGACAGAGAGAGAGAGAGAGAGAGAGAGAGAGAGAGAGAGAGAGAGAGAGAGAGAGAGAGAGAGAGGCAGAGAGAGAGAGAGAAAGAGAGAGAGAGAGGGAAAGAGAAAAAATAAAACTTTCTTTCTCTTTCTCTCTTTTCTCTATTCTGTCTCTCTGCCTATCTCTCTCTCTGTGAGAGAGAAATAATGTGAAAGAAAGCGAGCGAGCGAGCGAGAGAGAGAGGGGGGGAGGGGCAGAGAGAGAGAGATAGATAGATAGATAGATAGAGAGAGAGAGAGAGAGAGAGAGAGGCAGATAGAGAGAGAGAGGCAAATAGATAGATAGATAGATAGAGAGGCAGAAAGAGAGAGAGAGAGAGAGAGTGGCAGATAGAGAGAGAGAGGGGCAGATAGAGAGGTAGAGAGAGAGAGAGGCAGAGAGAGAGAGAGAGAGAGAGAGAGAGAGAGAGAGAGAGAGAGAGAGAGAGAGAGAGAGAGAGAGAGAGAGAGAGAGAGAGAGAGAGAGACAGAGAGAGAGACAGAGAGGCAGAGAGAGAGAGAGAGATAGAGGGAGAAAAAGAGAGAGAGAGAAAGAGAAGAAAGAAAGAAAGAGAGAAACGCAAAGAAAGAAAGAATGAAAGAAAGAGAAAGATGCAGACAATAAAATTGGGGGCGGAGGGGAAAGGGGAGGGGGGGGGGTGGAAACGAAAACAACAGGAAGTATTATCAGCATGACAAGTGTGGGAGATTTCTTCGGCAGGTGAGAGTGATGGCGGGACAGTGTGGGAAAGAGAAAGAAGGAAGAGGAAGGGAGGAAGGAAGGAAGGAAGGGAGGGAGGGAGGGAAGGAAGGGAGGGAGGGAGGGAGGGAGGGAAGGGAGGGAGGAGGGAGGGAGGGAGGGAGGAAGAAAGAAGGAGAGAAGAAGGAAGGGATGGAGGGAGGAAGGGAGGGGGGAGAAAGGAAAAGAGAGTGAGAGGAAAAAAGGGATAGAGGAAGAGAGACAGGAATAGGGAGGAATGAAGGAAGGGAGGGAAGGAAGACAGAGAAGGAGGAATGGAGGGAAGGAAGACAGAGAAGGAGGAAAGTAGATGTGATTAAAGAAAGGAGGATAAAAAGGAAGGGGGAAAGAGAGAGGGGGTGAGGAAGGAAGAAAGAAATAGAGAAAAGGAAGGAATGAAAGACAAGAAAAGGAGGAAATAAGGTAGCAGAGGAGGATGGAGGCAGGAAGAGAGAGAGAGGAAGGAAGGAAGAAAGAGAAGAAGAAGAGAGAGAGGAAGAGAAAGGGAGTAAGGAAGAAAGAAATAAAAGGATGAAGGGGATAGATAGAGGGAAGGAAGGAGGAAGGGAAAGCAAACAGAGAAAGAGAGAGAGAAATGGACATAAGTAGCGATGGTTAGAGAGAGAAACGAGTAGAAGGTGAAAATAGGAAAAATGGGAAAATACTAATAAATAGAGAGTAATAGATAGGTGAATAAGTAGTTTGGTAGAGAGAGAAACAGAGAGAGAGAGAGAGGGGGGGGGGGGGGAAGAAGAAAAAGAGAGAGAGGGAGGGGGGGGGGAGAAAGTAAGAGAGAGAGAGAAAGTGAGAACGAGGAAGCCCACATCTTACAGATGATATACAAACCTAAGCCACCTACCCAGCCACCCAAATCCACCTACATCAAAACCATCCACCAGCTTACCCGACCCCCCCCAAAAAAAAAAAATAATAAATAAAAAAATAAAAAATAAAAAAATAAATAAAAGACACCCCCCCCCACCCACCCATCTAAGCCACCAGTCCCAGCCACCCCCAAGCCACCAATCAACCAATCACCCACGCCAAACCGCGTGGCCTCGAATCCTTCCAATCGCAGCTGGCTTCTGATGACAGACGACCCACGACACCGAAAGCAGCTTTCAAGGTTTTTTCCTTTTCTCTGTGCATGATTGTCCTATTTTGACAGTTCCTGAAATCTAGAAGTCCCACCATCAGAAATAATAACTAAGAACCATATAATTCTATCCACCTCTGGTATGATAAATAGATGAGTTTAGATTAAATATTTCACACCCATTCCACAACTTGGACAAGCATTTATTACTGCTGCGGGCATTCAAAATGCACAAATACATTACATGAATAACAAAAAATAAAAAGAGGAAATAGAGAGAGAAAGAGAGGATGAGAGAGAGACACACACAGCAAGGGACAGAAAGCAAGAGAAGGAAAAAAAAGAGAGAAAAAAAGATGGGAAGGAGTATGGTTAGATCCGACTTTTTTGGGGGGGGGCCAAATATGAGCTCTGAAGTACGACAGGACACGAGAGGAACAGCGTCGCTCGCCCAATAATTGGAACTCAGCGTGAAGGACACACTCGTTTTCTCCGGCGCAGCGGTTTATTAAGTTAGAGTAAGGGCTGCGATGCACTTGATGCCATCTGACGAGGCCGGAGGAGGAGGGGGTCTTCAGAGGAAATGAGAGACAGACAGATAAAGGGAGAGTATAAGAAAGAAAGAAAGAAAGCGCGAGAGACAGAGTGAAAGAAAGAGAGAGGGAGAGAGAGAGAGACAGAGCGAAAAAAAAGAAATATAGAAAGAGAAGGGGGGGGGGGAAGAGAGAGAGAGAAAGAGATAGAGAGAGAGAGAGGAAGTAGAGGAGGGTGGGAAAGGAAAGAGACGTGGAGGCAAGAGAGAAAGAGAGAGAGAGAGAAAATAGTAGTTCTCTATAATTACTTACGATTTTTTTTGTTTTTTGTTTTTGTTTTATTACGATTATTTTCTTTCTCCCTGTGTCGTGGTTCGTTGGTCATTGTTGCTCCAGGTGTCGATATATATTTTTTCTTTGCGATATAATACAGTTCATTGTCCTTCTCGCCTGCAGTACCCTCGGTCTGCCTCGAGTGGGATCCTGTTTGTTGGGCTGTTCGTCTGTCTGTTTGTTAGCCTGTCTCTGATCTCTCTCTCTCTCTCTCTCTCTCTCTCTCTCTCTCTCTCTCTCTCTCTCTCTCTCTCTCTCCCCCTCTCCCTCTCTCCCTCTCTCTCTCCCCATTGTCTCCCTCTCTCTCCCTCTCCCCCACCCTCTCACCATGTATGAAAGCGTGTATGTGATGAGGCCATCACAATAGAACCCCGCCCACAGCCGGCACCCTTTCTCCATAGAGCAAGTGCAGTTCCCATCACCTCCGCAGCGCCGCCATCGAGACAATGATATCACACTCCTCGCCAGAAATCGTGACCAATGCGTTACTCGAAGATTATTCCCGCGAGACCACAAGGTTACCACCAACCACGACCACCGCCTTTGGACAAGTCGTGATCACACACAGATAATAACGACCTGTAATAAAAGAAAAGACGATAATGACACTCTCTCACTTCCCGATTAATCGTGGGGAGGATCTGCTTCCCCAGTGACACCTTTTTTTTCTCTTCTCTCGAAACCATTACAAAAGGACAAGGGCTTTTTCATAAGTTAGATTTTGTTTCTACTGCTCATTCCGATCAATTAGAAGTTGTTTTTTTAGAAAAAAAAGACAGATGATATCTTCATCTCGCTCGCCCTTTGATTGGAAAAAAGGTATTAAGATCATAGATACTTGAAGTTCTCTCTCTTTCACTCTCTCTCTCTCTCTGTCTATCTATCTATCTATCAATCTATCTACCTCTCTCTCTATCTCTCTCTATTTATCTATTTATCTCTCTCTCTTTCTCTCTTTCTTTCTCCCTCCCTCCCTCCCTGCCTCCCTCCCTACCATCCCTCCTTCTCCAACCTATCTTTCAATGATGAAATGCTATTAAGCCTAGACTAATAGCTGCATCGTACGGATAGTCGCCCTTGAGTGCGAATAGATGTAGGCCAAAGATTTAGAGCCAAGAGAGAGAGAGCGAAAAGAGAGCGAAATGTCAGGCAAAGCCAATCAATGACTTCGATCGTGATATAGTAATGATCCCCATGAAATCCTCAAAGTCTTTCCCCACACAATCAAAGCAATTTCCAGCAATTAGTTCTAAAAGTCTTAAGTGAAGGACAATATATATTTTTTCAGAAATGAGACCTAGGCAAAATAGACTTTTCCTAGGAGAATATAATCCGTAAAAAACAATAGTCAGTATGCTTCAGTAACCGCCAGTGAAGGCTTCGAGTAGACCAGTGGTTCTCAAACTGGGTGCCGCGGCACCCTGGGGTGCCACGGACAGCGCCTAGGGGTGCCACAAGATTGCCATGAATTTTGTCTTGGCTAGATCGTTTCAAGGTACATTTGTAAAACATCATATGTTAATTTGGGTTTGAGTACGGATAATAATTTTAAATCATTAATTAAAGTAATTCAAACAGGTACAATTTTATATCAGAAGTTAATTCATGTGAGGAGGGGTGATGGTGAAAAAGGGGTGCCACAGAAAGGATTATATAAATTCAGGGTGCCATCACTGAAAAAAGATTGAGAACCACTGGAGTAGACAGTACTCGGGAGTATTAACTAGTACTTAACGTTACGTGGTGGAACTGATTGGGAACACCACACTCCACCGACGCAGACAAAAAGCTTTGTTAAGATCGTTCATTCAACCAGGGCCATTTGCGACCTCCGAGATCGCATCGGAGGAGAAGACGAAGGTCACAGAAGAAGGTCACGGTAGCGCAGAAATTATTATATACCCCCCCCTCCCTCCTCCCTGCTCCCGAGACACATACACAGGCACACGTACATTGTCGCACGCATGCAGACAGACAGACATGCAATCGGGTACACACAAATACACACACGCACATACACACACACATACACACAAACACACACACACACATACACACACACACACACACACACACACACATGCACGCACATAGATACAGACACAACGGAATGCTGGCCAAGACAAAAGGTCATATGCCAGATACCATTCGCCCGTCAACAGGTCAAAGGTTAAACGAAGGACTCAAACGAAGGTCAAATGGTGCAGCTATGAGAAAAAGGAGAATTGGCAACTCATGGGAAAACTCAAGATTATATTTGATAAGAAGAGATGTTCAGCGAAATTTGATACAGAAGTCATAAACGTTGAAAGGAGGAGGAAGATGAAGTCAAACTATGGGGGAAAAAGTGATAAAAATAAGACTTATAAATAAACTGGCACCATAACTCCTTATGTTTCCTTAGTTACAACACTTGAGACTCTTTAAATATCAGTGTCCTAATAATACAGAAAAGGGTAAGATTAGTTACCATGGTAACTATATTCATCACCCATTAATATTGCTACTGGTGTTGTTGTTGAGCTCATCACCATCGTCATTAATGTAAGCAATAGTATTAATACCATTTTCAGCAATAGTAGTACCACTATTATCATTACCTTAAAAAAATCATTCCTATTATCATTATGACCACCAGTCCTATTACCACTGTTAATCACCTATCCCTAAAACACGGTCATATAAATGATTACAAGAAATAACAAAATGATAGATGATAAATAATGACGATGAATTTTGGTAAATGACAACACGAATGCAGTGTAAAGAAGTTCAGAAGAAAATGAAATTGATATCAAAAGATTGAGAAAATCAAGATGATGTAAGTTATTGAATCATGATGATAGTATACATCACCGAGTCACTGTAAAGTTATTGGAATTGTTGTTGCACTTTTATAATGCCTTGTGAAATTGAGAACAAAAATCGATGTTGATGTTCACTGTTTTGGTTCGTCTTCTTCTTTTTCTTCTTCTTCGTGTTATTATTATTATTATCATTTTTTTTCTTATTCTTATTCTTACTCTCTGTCCTTCTTATTGTTTTTTTCTTTTTCTTATCCGTATACTTATTTTTCCTCTTCGTACTTTTATCATTTTTCTTGTGATTCTTCTTTATTTTTTCCCCTATGTTTTTCTTCTTCTCATCTTGCTTCTTCTTTTTAGTCTAACTCACCTTTACTTCCTCATCTTCCTATCGTCCTTCTTCCATATATTTTGTCTAGTTTTTCCCTCCTTCTCTTTTATTCTCCCTCTCCCCCTTCCCCCTTCTCATCTGATCTCCTGTCCCCTCCTCCCTCATATCACCCCCCCCCCCCCTCTCTCTCTCTCTCTCTTCTCTCCTTGTGCCATCCTATTTTTTCTATCTACTCTTGTTATCTTCCTCCTCCCTCTACCATCGCCCTCCACCCCACTCCTCTCTCTCTCTCTCTCTCTCTCTCTCTCTCTCTCTCATTCTCTCTCTCTCTCTCTCTCTCTCTCTCTCTCTCTCTCACACACACACACACACACACACACACACACACACACTCTTTTTTCCTCTACTCTTGTTATCTCCTCCTCCCTCTACCATCGCCCTCCACCCCACTCCTCTCTCTCTCTCTCTCTCTCTCTCTCTCTCTCTCTCTCTCTCTCTCTCTCTCTCTCTCTCTCGCACACACACACACACACACACCCACACACACACATACACACACGCATCCCTCCTCCCCTTCTCCTCTAAAGCAAGCGCGCATACACCAAACAAAGACAAAGAGGGTTGAGGGGAGGGTGTGTGTATGTATGGAAGGGAGAAGGGGAGTGAAAAAAGGGGAAGGAAGAGGAAAGGAGAGAAAGAGGGGAGTAGGCGAGAAAGAGAGAAAGAGAGGAGAAGGAGGAAAATAAGGAGAGCGGAGAGAAAATGAAAGAAGGGGAAGACAGAAAAGTGGAAAATAGGGTGGATTGGAAAGGGAATAGAAGGAGGGGGGAAAGAGGGAAAGAGACAGTGTGAGAGAAAGTGGGAGAGAGTAAGTGAGAGAGAGAGAGAGAGAGATAGAGAGAGAGAGAGACAGGAGAGGGGACGGAGGGGGACAAAGGGGGAGAGAAGGGGGGGGAAAATATAAGGGACTCTGACGACCACTGCTTCGTGACGACTCCGTGACGGGAGCAAAGCCACAGCCCAAGGTCGTGAGAGAAGGGGAGGGAAAGGGAGAAAGAACGTGTGAAAGAGATTGTAATAACGATTAGAAGAAGAGGATGAGGAAGGGAGAGAGAAGGAGGACGGAAATGGTAGGGAACGGAGATAGTGAATATGAAAAGAATAGAATTAAGTACAAATTACGGAAATAACACAGAAAAGAGGAAACAAACACAGTCATAAAAAGCACATAAACAGAAAAAAACAACAACACAGAAATAAAATAAATACATGCATACTAAGAGGAAAAAACACACACGTCGCAAACACACAACCAAACCAAAAAGAAAGCAAAAAAAAGGCCCTTAAAAGCATGACAAGGAAAGGCGGACCGTCCTTCCTCAAGACATGTTCCAGCATCTCAAGATTCCCACGAAGATGAAAGTCCTTCCCTTTTTATCTCGTCTCAGAAAAAAGGGAGTCTGAAACGGAGGGAGAGAAAGGAAAGATGATATAAAACAGGTGTGAAGAAAAAAAGACAACATTGTGGAAAGAAAAGAAATTTAAAAAAATGAGAACAATAAACAACTTGAGAGAGAGAGAGAGATCAATAGATAGGTAGATAGATGGATATAAATGAACTGAGAAATATATAAATGGAAGTGATGAAGTCATATTACGGCATATTGTGTGGTTCTTTAGTATAATGGTTTCGATAATGATGTTCATAATGATAGCTCCCGTAATTGGATACATGATAACATTACAATTAGATAATGATATGGTAGATAATGAACTACTAAACATCGACATTGTAAAGATTAATGATGATAACTTACGGCTGAGAACACCCCTACTACTTAAAAAAATAAGTTCCTTGTTATTAACAAATGCAGTGAAATAACAAAAAACTAAGGTTGCTTGTTGCATATTCACGTGCATCCGTGTTGGTCTATGTGTGAGTGTGTGTATGTGTGTGTGC
>BOPN01001106.1:37500-42500 GCA_017312705.2 Penaeus japonicus | reverse complement strand
ATAACAACAAGGACAATAAGGAAAACCAAGGAAAACCTTATTTAATTCTTTGCACGTTTTCCCGCCATCGTCACAGTAATACAGCCGCTGGTTGGTCGATTGGCTTCACCTGCTTAGACTTTCATCTCATTGGTCATGACGAATGTTTAGTCTTCTCTGATTGGTCACAGCTACACGAACCAGTTACCCATTGGTCGAGTATAAATCATCGACTTTCCGAAAGGCAAAATTTGGTGATGTGATTGGAATTAGAATATGTAGACGAGAAAAAAAATATTCCCTGTTGTTTTTGTTGCTGTCATTGTTTTTAAGACGAAGATACAGGTTGGTGATTGTATTTCGACAGCAATGGTATTTGGACATGTCAGTTAGCAAATCATCACCAACGTCTGAAGTGTGTTTATGCCTAGTTAAAGAAAGGAAAGTTTTTTTTTTTTGACATTATTTTTATAACGATTATCAAATTCGTGGCTCATGTACAATCCCCTTCTTTTAAATACATGCCACCCTTTGTGTAATTTTGCGTGCCGCTCCCTTTCATATTCTAAGTAAAATAGTTTCAATAGATTTATATCGAAGAAGAGAAAAAAGTTTTCCAAAGGTCACATAATGATGAACAATTCCATAAAAAGACAAAACAAATCAGCTTTCAAATAGGAATGTCATGATGAGTGGTGTCATGTTAGGGTGACAAGAGCCTATTTGGTGTCTGTAGGGTACGAAGGGTGTGGTCAATGTGTCTCTCAGTGTCGTGACCTTTGACCTAAGGGTGGCACTGACAGTCACAAACGGTTGTTTACCAGGATGTTTGTTCTGTACTCGACCACGCCTTTTTACACACACATATACACGCGTTTACACACACGCTCATGAGAAAGGGAAAGAGAAAGAGAAAGCGAGAGTGAGAGAAAAGAAGGAAAGTCAGGTAGGGAAATAGAAAAAAATAATAAAAAATAAAATTGTAAAGAGGAATAAGAAATAAAGCCAAAGCATGAAGAAAAAGATAATGAAATATAGATAGATAGATAAATTGATTGGCATATATACACGGATTATGAGAACAAAGATCTAGATCAAGAAAAAAAAAATATTCTCGAAGGTAAAAACACTAAACAAACAAACAAGCTAATCTAAAATCTACCAATCAAAAACCTACTCTATTCCCTCATTACCCCCCATTACCACCTCCGTACCCCCACCCCCCTAAACCCCCCGTCGATAAAAAAAACTCTTATCAGGCGCATGGCAGATCAAGACTCAACACCGACCACTTTCTCACTTCTAAAACAGGTCACTCATGCTCCTTGCAAGATGCATTCGCTACCTCGGAGAAAGTCAATGGAATTTATAGAAAGGGAGAAAGAGAGAGTGGCTGAAAGAGAAAATGAGAGGAAAAGAGAGAGAGAGAGAGAGAGAGAGAGAGAGAGAGAGAGAGAGAGAGAGAGAGAGAGAGAGAGAAAGAGAAAGAGAAAGAGAGAGAGTGGGTGAAAGAGAAAATGAGAGGAAAAGAGAGAGAGTGTGAGTGAGAGGGAGAGGGAGAGGGAAGGAGCGAGAACGAGATAGAGTACAGTAACAACAATGTTGACAAAGATAACAATCATTATAATGAGGGTCACAATGATAGCGTTGACAAAGTTAATGACCATGGAAATGATTAACATATATAATTAGAATTTTAATATAGTAATGAATATATTGATAACGATAGCATAGTATAGAGAGTAACGCTCATAATAGTATATAACTGTGATAATGATAACCATGATCCCAAAAACAATAACAAAGGTGATATCAAGAAGAGCAAAACAAAACAAAACAACCTCGCATAAATTCCTTCGGGTCCTCAAAAGACGTTCTCAGAAAAGCAGGGGTCAAAATCCTGCATTGAACTTGCTTGCTTTGTATCGGCCTCTGACCATCACTGTCCGAGTGTGGGCGGACGAGTTTGCATAAATGGAGTGGGGGGGGGAGGAGACGTGGTGATGGAAGGGTGAAGAGGAAGGGGGGGGGGGAGTCGAGGATAGAGAAGAAGGTGATGGGAGTTGTGTTTCGGATGAGATGGGTTAAGAGAGGGAGAAATAGGGGGGATGAGAGAAAAGGGAGAAAAGTGGGGGGGAAAGAGAAAGGGAGGGGGGGAGAAAGAGAGGGAGATAGTGACGGAGAAGGATAGAGGAATAATGCCGGGAAGATAAAATTGGAAATGAGTCTATTTTTTTAATCAACACAAATAAAAAAAAAGAGTAAAGGCGTCCATTGCAAAAAAAATCGATTAATGATAATAAGTACCAATAACAATAACAAACATGACACATAGACAGATAGATTGATAGATGGAAAGAGAGAGAGAGAGAAAGGAAGAGAGAGAAAGTAAACAGAAAGTATGAGAAATAAAGTAAACCACAGTGTACAAAAGAGGGCCTCTAGTACAAGGAAGCAAGTTAGTGCCAGGAAGTCGTGGTGATCGAGATGAAGATGCTGCTGGCACTTACGCCGCGAAGGAGGTCGTTATCGCGTGTGGGAGAGTTGCGTGTAGGGGGCTGCCTCTTATGGGAAGGGGGGGAGGGGGACTGAGGGAGTGGGGGAGTGGGGGGGAGGAAGACGCTTTTCGAAAATGGATCTCTATGATTATGATTTTTTTTTTACTGTATTTTAAAGACACGCTGTTCCTTTTTTGTTTGTATATATGTAACTATGAGAACAAAGAGACAGACAGAGAGAGAGAGAGAGAGAGAGAGAGAGAGAGAGAGAGAGAGAGAGAGCGAAAGAGAGAGACAATTCCATACAAAACAAGAGAAACGAAAACACCAACACCAATCTACCGCTCATTTCAAGGCACAAACATCAACAACAAACAAATCATATCATCTCATTTATTACATCTTATTAGCATCATCATCATCATCTCTTTATCCTTCCATTTTTTCCTTCCTCCTTCCGGAAACACAGAGTCAAGGTCAGGTCACTTTATATCTAGACTTTTTTCTCACCTTTACAAAACGCCTTGTGACCTTTTTTCTGGCAACGATGGTTCTCTTCCTTGTCTTGGTGTGTCACGCAAGCATCTGGTAACCTTGTTCTTTTCTCATCTCTAATAATGCCATCTTTAATGAGTCCCTTCGTGGGCTAATTCTTTTTTTGTGTGTGTTTTTTTTCGTTCTTTCATTTTTGGGGTTCTGTTCAGATAGTCTGTTATTGTTTGGTGTGCTATATTTCTCTTTGTTTGTACCTTTCTTTATTTGTATTTCTCTTTCTCTCTCTCTACGTAGTTCTCTATTTCTCTAGCTTTAGCTTCCCTTCTCTTTCTCTCTTCCTGCACTTCCCTTCCCTCTCTCCTCTTCCCTTCATTTCCTCCCCCCTTTCCCTACTCTTCCTCTCATTTCCCTCCACTCTCTCTCTCTCTGCCTGTCTCTCTCTCTCTCTCTCTCTCTCTCTGCGGTCAGCTCTCCCGTCTCCCCATCACTTTGAGGTCAGCACACACACTGACCCTCAGGCTTAAAAGAAAGGGTGTGGTGGGGAGCAGGGGGAGGGGAAGTGGGGGAAGGGGATTGGGGGAGGGGGGGGGGATGTCGAAGTAGTTATTACCAAGGGAGCAATTAGCGAACAAGAAATGAGGGGGTGGGGGTTAGAGGGTTGATTAGTGCAGAGGGTAATTAGAAAGGATGGGAAAATGGAGGCAGATCTTGTCTCTCGGGCCTTTTGATTGCACTAAATTGCATGAAGATTGCATTGTCCACCTTTGTTCTGGTCTTTTGTAATGTCTCTGTGTTTTTTGGTCTCTCTCTCTCTCTCTCTCTCTCTCTCTCTCTCTCTCTCTCTTTCTCTCTCTTCATTTTACCTTCGTCATCTCTATCATGTTGTTTTTATGTTGTTTTACTATCATTATTGATTTCATCATTACAATTATTATTGATATTATTTTCTTCTTACAATTGTTACTACTACCAGTATCATTATCATCAATATTATCATTATTACTATTATTATCATTATCACTATTTTTATAATTGTTATTATTATCATTATCATTTTTATTGATATTATCATTATTACTATTATTTTCAGTATCCTTATTATCATCATTATAATCATTTTTCATTATCATAATTTATATTTTCATTATTGTTATCATAATTGTTATCATTACTATTATTATCAGCATCATCATTGTCATCACAATTTTCATTATCGTTGTCATTCTGTCACCATTTCAATCTTCATCGTCCTCTTCCTCCTCTTCTTTTTCTTCTTCTTCCTCCTCCTCCTCCTCCTGCTCCTCCTCCTCCTTCTCTTCCTTTTTACTTCTTTTTCCTCCTCCTCCTCCTCCTCCTCTCCTACTTTCGCTTTCTTGTTTCCTTGTTTTTATTCTCAGATGTTTTACTAACAATGCATATTTGAGCTCGTCTGTCATCACCATCATAATCTAATCATCTGCCCAATAGATATTTTCTGCTTTCCGTTAATGATTTGATAATCTATCGCAGTTGTCTCTTAATTACTGATTTACGTTTTTTTCTTTCTTTCTTTTCTTTCTTTTTTATCAGTATGTTAACAGCAAGCGTAAGTTATTTTTACATTTGAATGTGTTTATGTATATATATATATATATATATATATATATATATATATATATATATATATATATATATATATATATATATATATATATATATATATATATATATATATATATATATATATATATGTATATAAAGAGAGAGAGAGAGAGAGAGAGAGAAATTCCTCACGTGACATCTGTAAGAGAAAGCCTTACCTCTTAAATCACGAACAGAGAAAGAGAGAGAGAAAAAAAAGATAAGAGAGATGTGAAAAAAGTTATTGCAGAGCGTGGGAAGAAGATCAGCTGACAGGTGTTAACTCCCCACCCCTCCCCCTCTCCACTCCCCCTCTCCTCTCCCCTTTCTCCTTCCCTTTAAACCCTTATCCAAAAAGATAGGGTTAAAGCGACTTTTCATTGCGAAATCCTTGTCTCTGTTTGCATC
>BOPN01001106.1:20000-32500 GCA_017312705.2 Penaeus japonicus | reverse complement strand
GGAGGAATGGCGAAGGTAGAAGGAGGATCAGGTATGGCAGAAGGAGGAAGGGGGAAGGGGGAGCGGGGATGGTGGGGAAGAGATCGAAGGGGAGAAGAAGGAGGAGGAGAAAGAGAAGGAAGAGGAGGACTAGGGATAGACTAAGAACAGTGTGTGGCATAGGGATAAAGGAAAGGCCTGAGCAGAGATGAATCTTCGCCTTATCCCATCATGTGTTTTTGCGAGGGGATGGATCTGCGTGTCTACGAATGGTAGTGGTGACAGAAGTCTTCATAACAAAAACACCCAAATCCACGGTCGTTGCGAAACTTGTGAAGAGAGGAAAAGTCTCTACTACTCTCACTCTTTATGTATGTATGTATCTATGAATGTATGTGTGTATGTATATATGTATATATGTATATATATATATATATATATATATTCATTTTATCTATTCATATACTTACGTTTATATACATAGGCATAGGCACACATGTGTATGTGCGTATGTGTGCCATATGCACGCAACACGCACACATACACACATATCCATATATACATCACGAAAAATGTTAGATCATCGCTTTTCGCAGCAGCTTTTTGCGCGGCCACGGTCAGTTATGACTTCACTCGCTGACAACATAATTTGACTTCATAACATGCTTGATTTTTTCCCCTTTTTTCGCTTTTGGCTTTGATTACCAAGAAGACATTGTGCAAAATCCCATTCCCATTGTCTGTCACTTTTTTTTCTCTCTCTCTCTTTTCTTGTATTTCCTTTAGCGTTTTTTTTTCTCTCTCTTTTTGTCTTTTCCTCTTTCGTTTGGATGCTGTTTCATTATCTATTATCTCCTGTTGGCTATTTGCCATACTTTCGCCATCAATATCGCCATTACTTTCATAGTCACTAAATTAGTTTGTATTATATTGTATTATATCAGTTTATATTAAATAACAAACAATATAGAAACAGTATTGGCCGAGTGTAATGCCCAAGTACGGTACTTATTTTTTATTCATTTCATTTTTATATGAAAGTTCAGGGATATGGCTGTCAATAAAGCGTGTGATTGATGTATTGACTTAGGCAAGCAGATGTCTTCTACTGATTTTTTTTCTTATATATCTTGCCCAATACTCCTTCGCTCAAGTAGCATTAATTTCAACTTCGATTAAGTTAATATCTCTCTCTCTCTTTTATCTCTCTCTCTCTCTCTCTCCCTCTCTCTCTCTCTCCTCTCCCCCCCCCCCCCCCATCTCGCCACACCCATACCCCCACGATTTTGCGCAGTAATCATCTCGCATTTCCACACCCAAGGCATTCAGCGTATAAGGGTCCGATAAAACAGTCTTGCAAATACGCTCAAGATCACACACACCCATTTAAGACTACCAACACCATCCTAGTTAACACACATATCATGATCTACACTCCCAAACGATAAAAAAATAAATAAATAAAAAGAAAGAAAGAAAGAAAGATAGCAGTAGTTACGCATGTTAACCGTTTACCGTTTCTCCATAACTGCTCATTCGATACCTCCGTTTCCTGTTAACGACCGAAGTCATTTTCCGATCATTAGAAAGCTGTCTCTTGTGTGATCGGGGCTTAACGAGACTTTTATAAACGGTAGTCGAGACAGGGGCGTGGTTTCGAGGCTACGGGGGTGTGGGGAGGGGGGAGGGGTGATTTATATCGTTATCATTATGATAGATAGATAGACAGATAGATAAATACTTATTTATATTTTACGTATCTGTATGTTCAACCTTCAGTTTACTTAATGATAACAATGAAATGGTGATAATGGTGAGATTACTTTCATAAGCGCTAAAACATTTAATCACTCTCTTACTTCAAGCACTATTCAATTGGTATTATATGAATACATTATATCTATCTATCCATATGCTTATCTATCTGTCTATGTATCTATCTATTTACCTCTCTTTCTCTCGCCTCCTCTCTCTCTCTCTAAATATATATTCATAAATGTATATATATATACATATATTCATACGTGTGTGCATATACATACACACACACCTATGTATATATATATATATATATATATATATATATATATATATATATATATATATATATATACTGCATACACGTAAATTAATGGGTTCGTGAACGCGTACCTGTATGAAACTGTCTGTTTCATTTTATATAAATATCTTCAAATCTATCAATCATGCCCTCACCAGCTATTACTTCCTTCATTTTTCTTCAACATGCTCAATGCTGATGCAACCAGGGGCGTAAATTCACGTTCTGCCGCGACCTTGCCTGGCGGCCGACTTTGCAACTTCTCTTGAATTACGAATCGAATTGCCTGATGTAGAAAGGGTGAAAAAAGGAATGAAAAACCATTCACTTACGTCACTCCTCTGAAAGTAGGGTGCAGCTGCCTCCCTCACCCCCACTCCCTGTACCCTCATACCCCCCCCCCCCCTGCACCCTCATACACCCCCCCCCCCTCCACCTCCCTGCACCCTCATAACCCCCCCCCCCACTCCCTGCACCATCATACCCCCCCCCCCTACACACACCTCCCTGCACCCTCATACCCTCCCCCCTCCCACGCACCCTTTTTCTTTCCCTGGGTCTATCTCTCTTTTTTCTTATTATCTCATATTCATCTCTTGCTTTATTGTTTTAATTCTGGATTTATGTCAGATATTATCGCTCTTGATTCATAATGCTAGTTAACGTCTTTATCTTCCCTCTTTCCATGCCCCTTCATGCCCTCTCTAGCTCCCCCCCCCCCCCCTACTTCCTTTCGTCCCTTTCCCATCTTTCCCTCCTCCCCCTTCCCTTTTCCATCCCCTTCTAAAAACTTCCCATCCCTCTCCCCTGCCCCCCCCCCCCTCCAATCTCTCTCTCTCTCTCTCCCACCCCCACTCTCCCCCTCCACCCACCCCCTCCAATCGCAGCTGAACCTAATCCGTGATTGGAGGGAACGAGTTCCTCTCAGGTCTATAATGACCGCGGTCGTGAGTGAGAGAATCAGGTACTCAGACGGACCCGTTTTGCCCCGATCTCGTGCTTTTAAGGGAATTATTAATTTGTAGATATTTAGTCGTTTTTTTAGCCCCTTTTTAAATGATCTTCGTGTAAGATCATTGGGGTGAGATGACTTTCACTTTTTGTTTCGGTTTCACTCTGTTTCTTTGCTTTCTAGATAGATTTATCCATCTATTTATATCTATGATGTTCCATCCCTCTGTCTGTCGGTCTAAATATCTATCTATATATCGTTTTATCCATTTATGAATCTATCAAACAAACACACACACACACACACACACATATCTATATATCATCTCTCTCTCTCTCTCTCTCTCTCTCTCTCTCTCTCTCTCTTCTCTCTCTCTCTCTCTCTCTCTCTCTTTCTCTCTCTCTCTCTCTCTCAAGCTAACCTCTCTTAATTTAGCACATGAATAACAGCACGACTCTTCCATTTGCCAATTCAACCGAAATATTGATAATAATTCCGTCATGTTGCAACGTATCTGAAATGGCATATTATCCAAATCTGGTTTCAAGTGATAATTTAGCAAAATATGTGGAATCTGGAATTTCTTAATCATTTTGGTTGTTTGTCTGTCTGTTTATATATCTATCGGTGTGTTTAAATGTTTAGGTTAGTTTGTATATATACATACATGCATGCATACATACATGTATGTATATATGCATATATATAATATATATATATATATATATATATATATATATATATATATATATATATATATTATATATATATGAGATTAGTACCAAAAATTTCAAAAAGGGCTAGAATTGTAATACGTGCCATAAAGTACAAACCATATATACGTGGATGGTAGGAAGTAAATTAGGCGGATGAGTACAGAGTTGCAGGCTAGTGACAGAGAGGCATTTATTACAAAGCCACTGTTTATTAATAAATCCAATACATATATATATATATATATATATATATATATATATATATGTATACATATATATATATATATATATATATATATATATATATATATATATATATACATATATATATATATATATATATATATATATATATATATATATGTATATATATGTATACATATATATACATATATATATATATATATATATATATATATATATGCATATATATATATATATATATATATAATATATATATATATATATATATATATATATATATATATATGTATATGTATATATATGTATATATATATATATATATATATATAAATATATATATATATATATATATATATATATATATATATATTATATATATATATATATATATATACATGTATATATATATATATATATATATATATATATATATATATATATATATATATATATATATATCTGTGTGTGTGGATTTATTGACTTTCAAGCATTGGCACATGCCAGTATATTTCTCTGTCCTTTGCCTGCAACCTCTGTACTCATCCGCCTGAATACGCCTACTATCTTTACGTATATATGAGTTTGTACTATATTTTGTAATACAATTCTAGCCCTTTTGAATTTTGGTACTAATCCCATAAGCATATTTAATGGAGAGGGTATCGTGACTCTGCATTTTCCTGACCTCTGACCCCTTAAAAATGACCGAAAATATCTTTACAATATCTTAATTCTGAAGTTAGTTTTCGTTACTTGACTATAACAACATTACTTATATGAAAACGTTATAGTACTCTTGTTGATCAGTATATGTGAAGAGTTTTAATGCAAAGGACAACATTTCTAATGTGTGTGTGCGTGCGTGCGTGCGTGTGTGTGTATGTGTGTGTGTATGTGTGTGTGTGTGTATGTGTATGCATGCGTTTCTATGCATCCACATCACTATGAGTGTGTTCCTGTGTGCAACTTTTTTTCTCCTTGCCAAGTCATTCGCTGGCATGCTCTAGTTGTACATATGTGGAAGAAAGAATGTTAATAGTCTGTGTTGAAGTGAAGCATGCGTGAGGAAAATCAGACGGCAAATTGGGGGAGTGAAAGTAATAAATGATGATGTTAGAGATAGAGAAAGACAGATGGGGAGAAAAGAGATAAATGTTCATATCAAGTATATAGATAGATTGATTGATAAAAAGATAGATAGATAGACAGATAGATAGATAGAGAGAGAGAGAGAATAAAAGGAGAGTATGAAAGAGTGATATACTGAGAAAGAGAAAAGAAACAAAAATACAATAATAACAAGATCCAAAGTGAGAGGGAGTAAGTAAGACTGCAGAGGAAATCTAAGCATGATATTCAAAATCGAGTCCCGCCACGAAGCTGTGTTCGAAAAAACCAGTTCACACACTTCGTTTTCTAATGTGCGAGCGTCGTGTGCAAACCACGTGTTTGGCCAATGATCATATTACATGATCGTTGTATGTGATTTTTTTGTTTTTTTTCGTCTTGTCGATATATTATGAATTTAAGCAGAACGCTTGAGTATTCTTTGAAATGTTGTATCACTTTTGGGTATATATTTTTTATCATAAATTAAGTTTCCTTGAGATGTTTGATTTAATTTCCTCATCATTCTATCAATGTAGGAAAAATATGTTTCCTCATGTACATATTGTCCCTTGGTTTGATATAGTATTTCCCTACTTGTTTCTTACCATACAATATTATTATAAATATATTGATGCCCCTGCTAATCCCCAGGTATGCTAGATTTTAGATTAAGAAGACTGCGATTTATAACCCGTATATAGATAGCCTTGTTAGAGTTGTGTATTTTCATAAAAAGTTGTAGGATTCGTATAGTCCCCCCAAAACTAAAGTTTCATTTTCTGTACAAGCAGACAGCTTTTCGTTTTCTGTAAAATTTTGTGGGGGACTATTCAAATAGTTGTAATGTAGATGTAACATTTAATGATTTGTGAGTCGCTTACTTTTGTTAATGCCACATTGATTAGAATAAATTACATTATGTTGTTTCAAATATAACAAATAAAGTCATGGTATTTTTTCTAAAACTAAGTTTGTAGTTTTTCATCGATCGTATCTTTATGTTTGCTTTCACTATTCGAATTACAAAACCTATATATTCTTATCTTTAGATGTGAAAAATAGTTTAAGCTTAAGAGGATACAAATAAAAAGAAAAAATAAGTTTTAAACACTTTCAGACTGCAATTTTTTTTTATATGAGTCACCCAAATAATTTCTCGTTTTCTAGTTTTCTCCATTCTCTTTGACGGAGCGTTCAAAGAAAATGGAATGATTCAGACTCTATGGTATACTTATCTAAATTCAAACATTTGACGCAGCAGTAAAAACCTTCAGTAGGCATTGGATTGTAGTAAGTTAGCTCTTATTCAGACTTATTTTACAGTATACCAAGGTCGTTTGCAGTAAGGATACTATCCTTTTGTTGTGAATTGATGATTATAACGCGGTTGAGAAAATTCAAATTTAAACAATGGATTGATTAAATATGAATGATCGTGCAGAATTCTTTTCAACAGAAGGTCGCAGTTTGGATTTTTCCTTCCCCATAAAAGCCTAAACATGTAAAACTCCTTGACCTTCTTTGATCCTAGTGATTCTTTGGTTTACAGTGTTTACATACTCGGAATGGCAATTTCCAATTAACTCTTCACGTACATCCATTTATTTCCCTCGTTGCATTTAATAATTTGCATTTTGTCACTAGACTGTGAAATAGATAGTAATATCATTTTAAATAAATGAACAGCCACAAGAATTGTTGCATGTGGTAAAATCTTTCTATGTTACACAAAGTATCAATTATTTCAAAACATATTCTTTCGAGTAATAATTTCGAAAGATGAAATCCTCCACATCCAAGTAAACAGTCTTAAATACAGTAAATTACGAAATATAACTATCATAATCGTCATATCATTCGACGCTCGCCAACGCTGCAAGTTCTACAACACGACGCATTTCCAATCAGCACAACCTTCATTATAATACAACCTCCTTCTGGCCAACCTTCCCAGACGCATTCCGGAATTCCCTCTCTCTTGAACCGTAAGGATAACCAGCTGATCAACGCACCCCCCACACCCCCTCTCCTTCCCTTACCCTCCCTTACTCCACTCCACCCTCCTCATCCACCCTCCACCACCCGCTCCACCACTCCGCCACCCCTTTAACCCTCACCATCTTCACCTTCCCTCTCTCACGCCCTTTCAACCCCTTGGTATAAAAATCACATTCCCTTACTCTCTCTCTCTCTCTCTCTCGTGCGTCGAGTGGCAAGCGAGAGTGGATATTATACGTGTTGGACGTAAGGGTTAGCGTTTGGCAGGTGAGGTGAAGGAGACGGGATAGTAACTCTTCTCCCCCCTCCCCTCTCTCTCTCTTTCTCTCTCTCTCTCTCTCTCTCTCTCTCTCTCATTATCTCCCTCTCTCTCTCTCATTCTCTCCCTCTCTCTCTCTCTCATTATCTCTCTCTCTCTCTCTCTCTACTGTTAACATTTTTGTGCCAGACACCGTATATGTTCTTGAAACAAGTAAATTATTCCCTTGTCATGTATTTGTTCCTGTCATTTTGTTCATTTTTGTATTTGTCATATATATATATATACAGCCAATCGGGAAAACACTGATGTAAGTTATTAAACATTAATATATTTAATATGATATATTTGATTAATGAATATATTTAATCAATATATTTATTTAATTCATATATTTAATAAATAATATATTTATTTATGTTATATTTATTAATGATTAATATATTTATTTAATTAATATATTTAATATAATATCTTCGATTAATTAATAGATTTAATATAACAACTCAACATATATCGTATATAATTATTTATATATTTATTTATTTATTTATATATATATTTATTTAATTAATATATTTAATATAATATCTTCGATTAATTAATAGATTTAATATAACAACTCAACATATATCGTATTTAATGCAACTTTAGCAATAAAATCTTGCAATCTTTGAACTCTTTCAATTTTTTTTTTTGTTGTGACTCCCCAAGTTATCAAGCCATAATTAATAAGGTTATTTAGTCCCTTCACCTCCTTTTTGCCTTGGCTGCTCCCTCCGCCTCTCGGGCTGGGATGCTTGGGTGATCATCCTTCGCTGTGGCTCTTTGGCGTGGGGATTCTCTCGCTTTGGTCGCTGCCTCTCGAACTCTTGATGTGTCTGTTGCTGTTTTTCTCTCTCTCTTTCTCTCTCTGTCTCTTTGTCTTTCTTTGTCTCTCTTACTGTTTCTTTTCTGTTTGTCTGTTTGTTTGTTTGTTTCGCTCGTTCTCTCTCTCTCTCTCTCTCTCTCTCTCTCTTTCTTTGTGCCTGTTTGGGGCTGTTTGTTAGGTGTGAAGTTTGTGTTAGATAACGAACAAATACAAATGTATAAATATTAAAGAAAACAAAAAGAAAGAAACAAGAAGAAGGAAAGAAATATATACATGTATAATGTTGGACTATGTTCTTTTTTATCTATCTTTTTAATAATCATTCGGTTGCTATCCAAACTTGTCAACTTGTTCTCCTGTAGTGGTATCATTTTTTTTATTATTCTTTTCCTCCTCCTTCTCCTTCCCCTCCTCCTTTTCTTTCTTTCGCCTTCTCTGCGTTCTCCTTCTCCTCCTTCTTCAACTATACCTTCTCCTTTTCCTCCTCCTCCTCCTTCTTTTTCTTCTCCTCCTTTTCCTTTAACTTTACCTTCTTCTCCTCCCTTTCCTCCTCTTCTTCTTCTTCCTCTTTCTCCCCTTCCATTTTCTTATCCTCCTCCTCTTCTTCTTCCTCCTCCTCCTCCTCCCCTTCCATCTTCTTATCCTCCTCCTTCTCTTTCTCCTCCTCCTCCTCCTTATATCTTTCCTTCCTCCCACTCCTCCTCCTCCTCCCTTTTTTTTAACTAATCCCCAAGTGTCCTTGTCGACGGCGCACGCTTCGAGTTCCGAGATATTTTTCGAATGACGCCATTTTCTTGTTCATGTTGCACATTATAATTTGCAACGGTAGTGCAGGTGCTGGGGACTGTGCATCTTGAAGACGTTCTCTTGAATCTTCTTGTGATTTTTCTTCCTCTTTGTACTATTTTTCTTTTCATCATCACCCTCTGTTGATTCTTCTTCTTATCTTCTTCTATGCCTTGCTTTCTCTCTTCCTATTCTTCTGTTGTTTTTTCTTTTTCATATATTTTTTTTTCATTCATTTTTTACCTCTCCCTCTCACCTTCAATCTTCTTCAATTTCTCTCTCTCTCTCTCTCTCTCTCTCTCTCTCTCTCTCTCTCTCTCTCTCTCTCTCTCTCTCTCTCTCTCTCTCTCTCTCTCTCTCTCTCTCTCTCTCACTTACTCACTGTTGTGTGTGTGTGTGTATGCATATCCCTGTAACCATCACTAGAGTATTTCCGTTACACAATTTTTTTTTTTTTAATTGTCATTCTTTCCCGGAACACAACCTCGATTGTTATAATCAACTCTCTTATGCCACATGAGATTTATATGTTTTTACTTACAATTGTTTTATTATTTTCCAGGTAAGACTATTGTAGAAGCTGCGAGAGAATTGGAGAGAGAATGATGCTGTATTGTAAGTGTAACTTTGATTTTTTTTTTTTTTTTTATTGTCTGGTCTCTGGAAATTATAATTGATATCCTTTTTTTCTTTCTTTCTTTTGCTTTGTCTGTTCAACTCCCCTTGTTACCATTTTTAATTTAATTTTATTTACTCTGTAGTTATCTAATCAACTGCTAGTCATTTAATTTGTTTATCTGTTATCGTCAGTACTGTAGTCTGACTTCTTTACTTTGTCTCTCTCTCTCTCTCTTTCTCTCTCTCACTTTCTCATCCTCTCTCTCTCTCTCTCTCTCTCTCTCTCTCTCTCTCTCTCTCTCTCTCTGTCTCTCTCCCTCTCTCATTTTTTCTCTCCTTCAATTTTAGAGCGTTTGTTTACAACTTACTTATTCATTCAAGTGTGTGTGGTGGTCGGTTGTCTCTCTCTCTCTCTCTCTCTCTCTCTCTCTCTCTCTCTCTCTCTCTCTCTCTCTCTCTCTCTCTCTTTCCATCTCTCTGTCTCTCTCCCTCTCTCATTTTTTCTCTCCTTCAATTTTAGAGCGTTTGTTTACAACTTACTTATTCATTCAAGTGTGTGTGGTGGTCTTGTCTCTCTCTCTCTCTCTCTCTCTCTCTCTATCTTGTCTACCTGCCTAATCTACCCACGGGCATGTACCTGGCAGGAGTCCATTAGCTGCTGGTCCTGCTCATGGAATCAACCTGTTTAAAATTCTCAAAAGAGTTGATATGAAGACAAAACACACAGCACACGATAACCACAAGCCACAGAAACCGCTTAATCTACCAGGCGTAACTTATCTATCTATCTATCTATCTATCAGTTATCTATCTCATCAGTAGTCCCCTATCAGGCAAGACATTACCTTGAATATCAATTAATTCATTTGTGTAGTCAAATGTTATCAAACAATACAAATTATTACAGTTTGCAAAGATTCACGAAACGTGTCGCTTGACCTTAGATGCAAAATCCGAACAATTCGCCTTAAAGTAATTGCTTCGTCATTTCCGTCTACTTGGCATGAATTCAGTGGGTTCTGAATTGTACTAAGAGAGAGAGAGAGAGGTGGGGGGGAGGGGTAGTCGACGGCAGGTCGGACGGGGCGAGTGAGAGAGAGAGAGAGAAAGAAAAAGAAAAAGAGAAAGAGAGAGAGAGAGAGAGAGAGAGAGAGAGAGAGAGAGAGAAAGAGAGAGAGAGAGAGAGAGAGGAGTAGTCGAAGGCAGGTCGGACGGGGCGAGTGAGAGAGAGAGAGAGAAAGAGAAAGAAAAAGAGAAAGAGAAAGAGAAAGAGAGAGAGAGAGAGAGAGAGAGAGAGAGAGAGAGAGAGAGAGAGAGAGAGAGAGAAAGAAAAAGAAAAAGAGAAAGAGAGAGAGAGAGAAAGAGAGAGAGAGAGGAGTAGTTGACGGCAGGTCGGACGGGGCGAGTGAGAGGGCACTGGGAAAACCCGTCAACCTTTTAAACTCGTTTGACCGTCAAAGTTCCAGCCCTCTATCCCCCTCTACACTCTTCTCTATCTACTATCAGCCCTTCTCTTTCGTCCCTTTCTCCTCTCTCTTCGCTACTTCATTTCGCTTGCCGATTCCCTACCTTCTACTCTCCTTCGTTCTCTCTGTCATATTCTTAACCTATCCCGTTCTTCCTCCCTTCTCTCTCTTTTGCCTCTTCTTCACTTCCTGCTTTAACCCCCTTCCCCCGCCTCCTCTCCCCCCCCCCCCTCTTGATTCCTCTTCTCTCCCTCTCCCCCCCCTCTTCCCTTCCCGCCCATACCCCCCCCCCACCTCTCCCACCCCGCTAGGCCCTTCCCTTCCTCCTTCTGAACTAAGCCTCCCCCTCCTACCCTCCCCCTCCTATCCTCCCCTGTACCCCACGTAGGCCGAGTCTGTAGCCTGCTCCCTTCGCTTCCTTTCTAGTGATGGGGTAGATGAGTGTTTTTTTTTTTTTTTTTTTTAATCAGTCTCTTGGTACTTGTATTTGTTTGTTGGTTTGACTTTTTTTGTCGTGTTTCTTTCTCTCTCTGTTACTCATTCTCTCTCTCTCTTCTCTCTCTCTCTCTCTCTCTTCTCTCTCTCTCTCTCTCTCTCTCTCTCTCTCTCTCTCTCTCTCTCTCTCTCTCTCTCTTTATTTTCTCTATATACGTTTTTATCACTACCTACGCATTTCTTCGGCACTTCCTTTCCCCTCCTGGTAAACCTACCTGACAATTCTTAGTCTCTCTCTTGTTGCGCTTGACCGTGACACTCTGTCCTTTAGGAAAGTCCTTCCCTTCCCCCCCCCCCCTTCCCCTTTCTATCTCCTCCCCCTTTTCTCTCTTCTTTTTTCCTCCTTCTGTTGTATATCCTTTCCTCGTCTCTCTCCTTCTCTCTCTCTCTCTCTCTCTCTCTCTCTCTCTCTCTCTCTCTCTCTCTCTCTCTCTCTCTCTCTCTCTCTCTCTCTCTCTCTCTCTCTCTCTCTCTCTCTCTCTCTCTCTTTATTTTCTTTATATACGTTTTTATCACTGCCTACGCATTTCTTCGGCACTTCCTTTCCCTTTCTGGTAAACTTACCTGGCAATACTTACTCTCTCTCTTGTTGCGCTTGACCGTGACACTCTGTCCTTTAGGAAAGTCCTTCCCCTCCCCCCCCCTCCCCCTTCTATCTCCTCCCCCTTTTCTCTCTTCTTTTTTCCTCCTTCTGTTGTATATCCTTTCCTCGTCTCTCTCCTTCTCTCTCTCTCTCTCTCTCTCTCTCTCTCTCTCTCTCTCTCTCTCTCTCTCTCTCTCGCCTCGCTCTCTCTCTCTATCTATTTATCTATCTATCTATTTACCTATCTATTTATATCTATGTCTATATCTATATATATCTCTCTTTCTCTCTTTCAGTCTTTTTCTCTCCTCCCTTATCTCCCTCCCTCTCCCCGCTCCTCCTTCTTCATTCCCTCCCTCTCCTCCCCAGTCCTTCTACCGTATTCCTTTCCTCCCCTCCCCTTT